>VOQK01015194.1:13609-26243 GCA_015052645.1 Benitochromis conjunctus
CAGGGTATCATTTCCACCTTAACGACCAATACAGTGGGTCCCCTGATCATGGCCAAGTATTTCTCCCCACTCCTTCTTAAGGGCAGCGGTGGATTTGGTCAGCAGCCTGCAGAGAAAGCCAAACAGCACAGCGGGATCATTGTTAACATCACAGCGAAAGTGGGATCAATTGGAGACAACGGTATCTGGTGGTCCCGAAACACTTTGTGCATATGTTTCATGTAGGCAGTGGCGTTTCCAGACCAGGTTTACCAGGGGGGCAGGGATGGGGGCACAGAACAAAAACAAAGAGGGCAATATTTAATTGTTTAATATATTAAGTGAATTTATTTGGAGCACAAGCAAAATGGCATGGACATTTAACAATAAAATGTACAAACTAATTTCAAATACAACATTTCACATACTGTACATATGCACAATTAATCTTTAAAAAATACACTGCCTGACATTTTTGGTGGACTAAAATGACTGCACACACAACAATAGGCAGAGTCCATGATTACAGAGTATTCAACCCAAGAATGACTTTCATACTAGCTTCGCTGGAAGCTGCGTCTCCTGTTAATGTGGTTGGAAATGCCCTCAAATCTGGCTGCACTGGTGGATCATCATTGCACTTGCTGATATCAGAAAAGTGATGAATGTAGAGTGAACACGAGGGTGTAACGGAGTACAATGTTAATTGATCATCATTAACTTATTACTTTCTTTTTCATGTTTCATTATTATTCAGTACCACTAGTTAAATTGAATGTGTGAATTGTTATTTAGTTCCAGTTTCCACGCCACTGCATGTCACCATAAGAAATGAATTCATTATTATCACTTCAGCACAGGGGCCAGAGCTAGTTCTACAGGGGCACTGGCCTCTGTTGGCCCCTGTCTAAAATCACCTATGCATGTAGGCAGTACCACTTTTGTCACTTAGCTAAAGGACAGAGCAAGGTCACAAAGCAGATATTTCTCTGTTGTTATAATGTGCATGCATGCACAGTGGTAAGATGTTCGTCTCTAACTGTAACACTTTCCTTTCAGGACTTGGTGGTTGGTACAGCTACAGAATGTCTAAAGCAGCTCTCAACATGGCCACTAGGAATTTGTCTATAGAGCTGGGCCGCAGTCGACCCAAGGTAAGAGTTTTCATACGTGCTGTATTAATGTCTTGATGCATGCTCAATCATCCAGGTAAGGGAATTCCAAAAAGTTGATTCTGTTCATCTGGATGTAGCGCTTTCAGTGAGAGAAACGTTTCGTCACTCATCCAAGTGACTTCTTCCCTTATGTGTTGGAGGTATTGGAACAGCTGAGACGCATTTTCTCTAAACACCGCGTTTCCACTGGTTTCAAACCTCAAAACACGCGGCGCCAAAAATTGTGTCGGGGGACTTGATCCTTGGGGTGGACCAGAGTAATATAGTGTACACTGTTAAGTGCCAGGATTTATAAATCGGGGAAACCAAACAACTTGGGGCTAAGTGGATGGCAAAACACAGAAGCGCTAACTTGGACTTCGCAGTCTATTCACACAAACAGGCCAGTGGACACTCTTTCAATGATGAGGCTGTACACATCCTGGACAGGGAGGAACGCTGGTTTGAGCGAGGAGTCAAGGATTTTCGTGAAAAGGGAAAGACCATCTCTGAGTCGAGGAGGGGACCTAAGGAGCTTGTTACTGGATTTTCTATCTTTCTTTTAGAGCATGGGTTAGGGTATGCCCTTGTACATAAATTCCATAGCCCATAATGATGTTTTGGGGTTTTTTTGTTGGTTTTTTTCCCCAGATTGTTTGTGTGTCCCTACACCCAGGAACAGTGAACACAGACCTCTCCAGGCCTTATCACCGGAATGTGCCTAAAGACAAGTTGTTCAGCACTGAACACTCTGTGAACTGTCTAATGAGCATCATAGACACACTAAATATAGAAAAGACTGGAAAAGCATACAGCTGGGATGGAACTGAACTTCCATGGTAGAATTTCTGAGCAGTGTTGAGACAACGTGGAGGTGAGCTGGACTTCATGCCATTGTCAAACAAGACGTTCGTTCTCAAGTGACAGTTCAGATGGTCAGTGAAAAACCTTTTACTACCTCATAATTATCCAAAGTGCTTAAATCATCTGTAGCACATACAGCTTTTGTGTGAAGCCATTATTGACAATGTATCTGGTTTTGATATTTCATGCAAACTCTCATGTAGTTTAGCACTGCTCATTTTGTTGGTAGAAATCATGTAATATCTCACTAATCTTGGCATCTATTTCCACAATTCAGTAATATTATCAGCTGGTTTATATTAAAGGTGTATAAATGATCTGACTGTTTAAAATTTGTGGTTACATTAAACACACAGTCTTTTATAAGCAACCAACAGTTGATCTGAAAGTGAAGCTAACTACAAGGAGAATCAGAAGGAAGCTTTAGCAAACATCTGGATAGAAAGCAACATCTGGTTGAGGCAGTCATTTTAGAAACAGGTGCTGTAGACGTACAGTATGTTTTAAGAAAAAAACGCATGGGTGAAGTTATTCAGCTTGTACATTCTGCATACAAATGTGGCACAAAGACTAACTCCTTTAAATAAAATCCTTAATATAGGATCTGTAAGATTTATCCCTCCACGTTAAGACTAAAACTGATAGTGATAAAAGTTAATCTCAAAGAATTTGACTCTTTAAGAGAGCATCTTAGGTGGAAAAACCATTACAGGTGCAGACAACGATTTCTAAGAGTTTCTTTTGCAGGTGAGAAAATGGTAGAAAGACAAAGAGCCACAAAATAACATCTATTGTGCAAATGCTGAATGATGCTTGTTAATGAAAGGCTACAGGTTAGAGTGTGCTTGGGGTGTTATTTGGTGTCAATCTCATCAAAGTTAAACTCAAAATTCCTGCACAGTGAAACGATGCCAGATATAAAGGTGAGAATATCTGGCAACTGGAAAAACAGTCATGGCTCAGTCTGTTGCAATCATCCACCAGAGGTGTGATCAAAGACAATTAGTGCTTTCACCACCTCTTATATTCAGACACAGTTTATTTGATATGCAAGCATAAGAACAGAAATACAACTCCCATAATGTAAATAGACTACTGCATTTGTAGGCCTATGGTTTTGTTCGCTGCTTTTTAAAACAAAATTGACACTTTAAATAAAAGATTTCTACAGAGCCCCCGCAAGGAACATTGGACAGAAAAAAAAATGAAGATGAACTTGTGCGAGATCTCGCAAAAGTTCATCTTCATTTTTTTTTCTCCAAAGTCCCTTGCGAGGCTCCGGATATTTCACTACATATAAGATGATATTCATATTTACTCAGTTACTTCTATGACTAGGTTGATCAGTTTTACTGTCAATTATAAAGGATGTGTCCATTTTTTTGTTTTTTTTTGTTTGGTTGTTTAATTGTTGTTGGTCAATAATTGTTAACCTTGTCAACCTATGTTTCATAAGTAGTATTGAATTCAGCCACACCTCCTCACTGAGGTATAGGTTTCAGTGTTTTTACACGGAGAAAGGTTTTTAATTTAGAGCATCTAAAATTACATTAAGGATCAGCTCTGAGCCAGGTTGACAGCTCAGGTTGAGTGGGTTGGAGACAAAGTTAGAGAAACAAGGCTGAGATGGTTTGGACATGTGCAGGGGAGGGTGTGTGGCACCTTTGCACATGCCAAAACTACTTTGAGAAATAAAATAAATATTTTAAAGAGTAAGCATATTTTAATCCTGTTAAGTAGGGGCCCCAAACATTTCAGTAAAGCTGCAACTTTCCAGTTCAATGTTTGTGCTATGCAAAGCTTCTGAGAGCAGTTGTGAAGTTTCTATATAAGCCTGGCACATTTCCTCAAATTTAGAACTTTTGCTTAAATACCAATATAAGATATTTGTTTTGCTAAACGAATCCTGTTTTAAAATAAGATTACAGGCAGTTAAATTACTGTATTTGTCAAGCTAGCGTGATTTCAACAGAAGTTTTGGAATAACACTGAATCTTTGCCAAAGGCTACATTCAGACAGCATATGTTTTTGTTCATGTAACTCATTTGTAGGTTGGAGGTACACCACAGTCACAGGAGAAAAGAAACTGATTTATAAGCTGTATAACGGGGAGCATGACGCCAAAAGGAACAGCATTAATATTCTAAATAGACTGCCTTCAATAGTAGATAAAACTGATCGTTTCCCTTTTCTGTGAACATTTACTTTGAGGAAAAAAAATCTGATGAACCACATTCAGGTCAGCATGTTATAATTTGAGCCCATACTACACATGGACATAAGGAGAGTAGGTATAGTGGCCTGCAACTAATTGGCTGGGTAATGACTGAACTCAATCCTGTTAAGGGATTTTTATACAAGGTTGACCTGATTCCTACCAAGTCTGGGTTACCAGGATGTCTTTTAAACCTATACTACAACAATACGGTGCAGCCAGTAAAATAATCTACCTAACAGTTATCGTATGGTATATGGTGTTTTTTTTGTTTGCTTGTTTTTGATTTTGGTCCATATCAGTCCACATTACATTATGTCACTTGTAGTTTCCACAGTGGGTTTGCTCATTTCATTTTTGCTTTTGTTGTTTACAAATGTGTAATTTTTACTTTAGTTTGTTGTTTTGGCGTTAGTTTTTCTTCTTTTTGATTATTATAATTTGTTTAGTTTTAATTAACCATTATAAGCTCAGTATAACCAAAGCACCATTTAACCAGAAGATGGCAGCAGTACAAGACTCCATCAATTCTTTGTGGTAAAACAGTTTTTCTTCATCTTAAACTAGCTGGCCACATAATGGGAATTTTGAGATATGCTTGTCTATTGTGGCATGGTGGTCCCAATGACAGTGCAACTGTAGAATTTCAAAGAGTGGAAAAGGGCCTGTTATAACTTGTATCAATATACACACATCACTGAGACTGTTTTGACAGCTCTGTGTATGGCTTCTAAAATAATAGGGAGTCCAATTGTAGCGTATTGTATTTATGTATTTTAAACATTTCATTGTATTTATCATGTAATGGTGTCAGTATGTGGTGATGTGTCTGTAATGGGATATTTTATGCATTTCCTTTAAGACCTTTAAGCCGTCTTTCTGGTTTGCCGTCCATATTAGTTGCTCTGGTCTCTAGATTCCTTTATCAAGCTGATATTGCTTGTTGACCTTTGTATCTTATCTGAACCGTGCTCATTATAATAATGCTCTGTCCATTGTTTTCTCTTTGCGTAAATGATTTTTTCTGGGTATTTGTTATTTTCCAAAGTTTGTAGGAAATTAACTATAAAAGGGGCCTAATAATAATAATAATAAAATCTGATACAGATTTTTTAATATTCTGCGGCAAACAAACAAACAAAAAACACTGCTCCAAAAACACACTTTTCAGTTGGATGTGCGCTTTGTTGCATGCGACTTCAGGGTCACTACAGTTCATTTTCATGACTGATACATTGACTGGCAGCTTTGTGCGCGCATCACGCGTGGAGAGGACTGCGGGGAATGAGGATGACAGCCAACAGCGACGCTTATAAATAAAGCGCCCACCGCTGCACGAGCGGTACTGTCGACTTTGGTGAAGAATAAGCCAGCAGGGAGCGACCGCGGCGCATTGTTGTATCGAAGGCGACGGGGAATGAGTCCATTCTTGCATGTCTTTGTGTTAAAGCGAAGAATTGCGGTGCATATCCTGCAGAAAGCAGAGAAAACCGGTTAGAGGAGGTGAACGGGTTCAGGCCTTGACTGGAGGAGCTGATGTGACGTAGCAGTCCACCGACACACACACACACGCGCGCCGGCTGCTGCTGCCTGCCAGGATCTCAGTTTAGGGAAATGACCGCGACTGACCTCAAGGGAAACACTGTATTTTAGCGGCTGTTCGCATTTTTTTTTTCACGGACATTATAGTAAAATATACGATACAATTTAGCCACATAATTTAGATTAAAATACGTTATAACAAGACGTTAGCTGGTCGCTAGACTGCCTCATTACCTTGGAAGACGGGCTAGTATTAGCTGGCTAAGCTAAAGTAGCCCAGTTAGACACTGCTAGCGGCCGGGGCTCTTACGTTTTGTTTCCCTCACAGATGCTAAGCTACGTTAGGCTAGGCTAGCTGGTGCCATGGATAAAGCCAAGTCAATGGTGGATAAGAAAGGAGCTTCGGGACCCTTTCATGTCAACAATGGGCAGAACCAGAGGGTTTTTCACAGTCATGTCATGGTGGCCACAAACGGCAGCTGTTGCAGCAGCAGCAGCAATGCATTCGGCCCAAGCACCGTACCCAGCGGCAGCGGCACGTTTGAAAACCTGCATCATCTGCACCGCGGAGACGATGCAGAGTGCAACGGGTCCCCTGCCAAGAGGTGCAGACTACGGAGGAGGACAGAGTCGGTGCGAAAACACAGACCCCGTAAGTACACGTTTTTTGTTTTTTTTTTAAAGCTTTTTTGTTCTGACATTATTTTTTTTCGTATCTGCTGTCATTTGTGCGAAATATGAGCCGGGTAACGTCTTGATGCATGCTTGAGCCGGGTAAATGCAATACCAACCGGCCGGTGTTTGTACAATCGTGCAGTGTTGCAATGAGAGGAATGCAAACGCTGTCACTCAGCGCGAGTTTTGCCTCATTGTTAGCGATTTGTAATTTATCATAGCTGTGTTATCTGCTTCAGATCACACTGGTGTCCGATCAGAATGCGATCTGATCTGTCCAATCTTCAAGCCTGCCGTCGTCAGGGAGACCCCCTTTTGTTTTTAATGAACCCTCAGGTTGCATTTGGAGCGCTGTGATTGGTCGGCTTCCGGTGGTGAAAAAGCTCCTGATAAGTGGGCCTGGTTTACCTCAGCCAATAAGCACTGGACTCTTGTCTACAAGAGTGAGGGTGAATGAGCAGCAGTCCCGCCCCATTATTTACCGAGTATGTTCTGATGGTGGGAGTAGGTTCATCCGGGTAAAGTTTGAAGTTTTTTAACAGAGAATGTGTGAAAGTGTCGTTTTATTCACCGATTAAAGTATTTTCTGATCTCCGGGACTGACTAAGAATTTCTTCGGAGATACAGTTTTTAACGTTTTTCAATTGTTATTATTATTTTGTTCACACCGTGAGACGATATCTTGCAGCATTATGAAACTCAAACATGAGAAGAAACCTGGTAAGTTTTAGTTGTCTTTTATTTGTTGGTACTAAGGGATATATAGGCATTACAACATATGTAGAATTACTCTTAATTACATGGACATAACAGTCAGTAATGCTTTCGCGCACAGCTGATTGCCATCCACACTTAAGCATTCAGTGAAAGCCACTGGGTTTGTTATGGCTGAGTGTGACTGTCATGGTAAATCTTGTTACTGCTCTGTGGAGATGCTTGAGGAGTGACCACATGGGCTTTTGAATTCCTTTGTTTTTAAGTAAGCATGACAGCATTGCGTGAGTCTGTTAGTGACTATTTGGGGGAGACAAAGGCTGATGACATAATTCCTGGTTTTCAGTGGATTTTTTGTCACTTTAACCCGTTACAGGGTTGTTCTATATTAATCTCCTCTCTTTTGAGATCTCAAATACAATAATTTATATATATTTTTAAAAGGTGCTTGGTTTTGTTTGCTTACTAAGAAAACTGTTACATATTGTTCTTGATGCACTGCAAGCTTTTTAGAAACTGACATGATTATAGAAATATCTTTAAATATGCTCTGATATTTAAAATTCTTTCATTGTCACTTTGTCAAAATATGTTATAGTACTGCTGCACCATACTCACTGATGGACAGAAATCGACCCATAACAAAGATTTTATTATTATAGAATGGCATTGCAATCTGTGTGAATGACTTATCAGAGAATAAATATTATCAGTTATTCTGTAGGAAGAAAAATCAAGTACAAAAAGATAAGACAGAATAACTTCTTTTGGTTAGATGTACCACTGCAGATATATAGTATGTACTTTGAGGTTTATATCTGTGAGTGATATGACAAAAGCTAATCAGAAAACTTGATACCATGATAAAATGTTACTGTAGACTAATATAACATACTTTTTATATTTCACATCTTGATCTAGCTTTCTGTGATAACTGATGCATAAATCATAAGAGAAGTGGTGCCACTGGAAAGAAGAATCTACATCAGGATTAACCTTAGATTACAACATTAAGGACTATTTCATCTGTAAACTTTGAAATGTCCGGTCAGAGCTGTTCTGCTTAATGGTTGAGTTATCCTTGGATGCAGGCCAGCCATTCTGTCAAACCCGGATAACTTTCTAAGCTTTTCCTCAGTGAGGGCTGAACCTGGAATGTGTTCCCCTCGGGGGTGTGATTTTTGAAGTGGTTTAAGGTTGGGGTTACTTTCGGGTAACACTACCCTTTATTTGCACCAGAAGCAACTTGGCAGCAGTTAACACCTGGCTCAACAAAGCTGAAACTCGTCTTCACAGTTTTTTTTAATATTTAATGTTTCAGTTTGACTTTTTATTTTTAAACCAGCACATAAGATTTATAAAGAGGTTTTTGTAGTGATGCGCTTGACATATGAGTTAAAGACAATGTTACAACACAGTGCAAATACACCAGTAATTACAGCTTTTAAGATTGGTTGTATAGAATTTGGAAGATTTGTGGACTAAATTAAGTTCCGATTGCATCCATTACTGAAGTGCACCGTCGCCCTCACCCCTCCCAGGTGTGGCAGATGGTTGTCCCTCCCTGAACCTGGATCTACTGGAGAATTCTTTCTGTTAAAAGCGAGGTTTTCCTTCCGACCATCACCAAGTGCTTGCTCAGAAGGTCATCTGATTGTTGGGGGTTTCTCTGTATTATTGTAGGGTTTACACTGTATGCCTTAGACTGTAAAGCGCCTTGAGGCAACTGTTGAATTGGCAATTCAATAAAATTGAATTTAATATGTTTTACGCTTAGTTAGATTAGTGTGAGGATCTCATACCAAAGTTTTCCTGAAACTGTTTTGTGGGCATTTGTATGTACGTACCTTAATTGAGGGTGTAATTTTTATTTTATTTTTTCCACTAAACAAATATATCTTTATATATAGGAGTGTCCCACAAGCATTCTCACAAGTGAAACCCGTGATAGTTTTTGGATATATTCAGGTTGTGACTTTTTTATTTCATGACAGAAACAAACAAACAGACAGAAAAAGTAACAGTGTCACACCTAGTTTCAATCTCATTTGTGTCAGTCTGTACCACCTGAGCATAATTTAGTAACATAGTTGCTCTGATAAAGAGATACAGGTTCATCCAGGTGTGCCACAGGTTCAGTCAGTGTTCTACTACTGCCTTATTTAATGGATTGTGACTAAGACATGATGACGAGTTTCAGTAAATGTTTAGGAAATTTGGGAAGGTGGAGATTGTGTCAGAGATAATGTAAATTTAGATGAGGGGAAGTACTAACCCGAAAACCAACCAAAACTACTTCTCCAGACTGAAACTACTTCTCCAGACTGAAACTTCTCCTCCATGCTGAAACTATGTGGAGTCTTACGATTCTTCTGATTTCCATTTCTAAAGAGTAGAAAGGTGCCATTTGCCTATATATGTCCCAAGGGACAGTGCACTTGGAGGGGTTTTCACCCAACAAAAACTTACTCCCATGCAGTCCTCCAAAATCACAACTGCACATTGCTAGATGTTGATGTTGTTGTGCAGTGGTTGAAAGCTGACTTGTTGACAAGTGGGCCAGAATGGAGAACAGAGTTTTACAAGAATGGGAGAAGTGAGAAAAAAACGCATAAAATATAAAAAGCAATAAGTATGAAAATTACAGACAGTGGCTGCAGTGGACACACTTGGCTTACCCTGCAGCTCTTTGTATGTTATAACTTTACTCTTCTCTTTGGCTGGCTGACAGAGCAGCAACAGCACAAGGAAGAGTAGCCCACAGACCGGTTGTACCACATAATTTGTGCATTGCCTCCAACAACAACTGACAAGTAAAAAAGTGGTCAGTGCGTGTGTGCGTTTTTACCTCATTGACTGCACACATGCGTGCTATGGATCCTATGTTATTAGTGATGGTGACCAGAGTGGCTCTGGCCAGGTCTTCCTTACTGATGCTGTCTCGCTTCTCTTTGCTCATCATGTGACCAAAACTATAAGAGAGACCATAGAAAAACCCAACATGTAAAGGACATTTTCCTCAAAATTTGATTATCTCTTCACATTTCAATAAAACAAACAAAAAAAAAAAGAAGGGAACCCGTAAATTCTTCAATAATCTTTTGAAGCAACTGTCACACTGTGTGTGTGTGTTTCAATAAATCACTAAAAAGAACACAACAAAACACTCATTACAACTTGATAACTGTGATAAAATGTGTTTTTACAATGCTTTATGGATCAACTTTGAACCCAGAGCTGCAGGTTTATTGTATACATGCTAAATTCAGATTAACCAGAGCAAGTGAGCCTGTGTGTGTGTGTGTGTGTGTAAAATATTTTTTACTAACTGTTTAAGCTTTATTGGTATTTTTTGGTGTGTGCTTTTTTTGCAATTAAACGATGTCCACGCAGTTTCGGATAATTTATCCTCTTATCCCATCACACTAAACGAGCAATTTACCAATTCATGTGAGCGCATAAATCAGAGCTTTTAGCTCACTCATCAAGTTCCAAGCCAATTTCATCCACTTTAAACAATTAGATTATTTATTAATCAGATGTACATTTTACTCAGTAAATATCAGTTTAGGTTTTCCAGCTTTTAATCAGGGACACAGATTAAGATTTACTCTAGTGTTGTATCCACATCTACGTTGTTCCCCCCCCCAATTTTTTATCTTTCATAGTTAAATAACCAAATAATATTTTTTAACAGTAACAATGCAGCCCAGCATAGCAGCAGTGCAGCCAGCTAAAATAAACTCCTATAAAATCTCCTGTGACATCTACAAAAATTACAAGTGTCACATACAGTCAAGTGAAAAAGAAAGTATTAGCACAACATTGTGAAAACTAAAGTACACTCTTATTGCTTCCACAGAATTTAAGAGCAGACAGACTCTCCTAATCAAATGCAACAGATTAATTGTTTATAAATCATCTGCAGCCGTGATCACCTCTATAAAAGCAGATGGTTTGCCAGTTTGCTGTTCTGGAGTGTTCAAGTTAGTTTTAACACAATGCCACGATATTCCTAGGAGTGTACATCCTAGAAACCTAAGAGCCACATCTCAGATTTTACAGGCCACAGTTAGCATGTTAGATGTTAAAATTCACAACAATAAGAAAAAGACTGAACAAGTATGGCTGGAAGGGTTACCAGGAGAAAGCCTCTTCTTTCTAAAACAAATTGACAGCACAGCATAAGTTTACAAAATTACAAACTGCAGGATTTCTGGAACAATGTCCTTTGGACAGACAAGCCCAAAGTGGAGATGTTTGGCCATAATACACAGCACCACCTGGGCACCATACATCCACTGAGTTGACCATAGACTTCTCTGCATACCAAAGTATTCTAAGGTCAAATGTGAGGCCATCCGTCTAACAGTTAAAATGTGGCCCCAATTTGGACATGCAACAGGACAATGATCCCAAGCACACAGAACAGCTGAGAAATAAAACAATCAAGCTGTTGCAATGGCCCAGTCAAAGTCCAGAGCTGGTGGGACAGGTCATGTCATAATGTCATACAGATAGTCATAGAGATAATGCTTGCTTCAGGTTACTGCTTCTAAATGTGGTACTACAAGCTACTGAATGATGAAATGTACTTAATTAAACTGATCCGTTTCACATGACTGCACTGGTTTTCATGATCATGTCAGAAGGGAAGACATCGGACAACCAGACAAATAAAAGATGTGCATTCTGGTCAAAGTTCAGTAATAAAAACCCAACACAGCTTTGTTCACTGCATCACACTGCTCTGTTTATTGTTTACTGACCTATTTTATAGTATGTATACAAACACTCCTGGGATCAGTCTGTATTTAGCTGTGCTGCAAAAAAAAAAAAGCTTTATAGAAAGAAAAGAAAAAGTGATCTTACCTGGATGCTACAGCAGAGCCCTGTAGGCCAAATCGCTCGTAGTCTCCCCCATAGATATCTTTCACCAGCTTGTCCACATTTGTAGAGTCACCTTTGCTAGCCATTTCCAAAGCCTCCTCAAACGTCTCGCAGCCAGTGAGCAGACAGCAAAGCCCCAGGAATGTACCACCTCCCAGACTGAAGGCAAGAAAAAAGAAAGGATGTAAACAACGTAAATTATAGATCAAAGAAAAAGGAGGGAGAAAAATGCTACTGAAGTTTAAAGAAGCAATTGAAAAGGTGTGAACACTTTAACAGTGACAGTACAAATAATGCCCATATGAACTCCAACCTTGGAACAAACATCAAGTCCTAGGCCAACAAAATGTCTCACACATTACACTTCAACTGTCAAATAAAGCACGAAAAGCTTGTAATAAAAATCTTAACACATCTATGGTTTTTATGGCGTTTGGGTGACTTGGCATTTTAGTATTCAAGATTCAGTTTACTATGTTTTTATACTTTTATGTCTTTATTTAAACTCCATATAATTCACCTTATTTTTCTTTGCATATATTTCTGATATTTCCTGCTAGACAATGTGTACAACATAGTGTATTTTTAAACTGGCTATAT
>VOQK01015205.1:3090-15564 GCA_015052645.1 Benitochromis conjunctus
CACAAAATGTGGGGGAAAAAAAAAAAAAAAAGAAGAATCGCTTTATTCTTAGTCGTTCACAAATCATGTGCAAGTTTTATAGCGATGGACTTCGTAAAGCTTAGCTTTGTAGAAATACAACAAACATCTTCCTCCTCTGTGTCCTCTCCCCATTGGCTTGGCATATGCGTGCGTGTGTGTGTGCGCGCGCGTGTGTGTGTATGAGTGAATCCTCCTCATTACAGCCACACTAATTATACTCTCATTAATGTAATTAATATTCACTGATCCAGCTCCCACTAGTCACAACATCAAAACACAGCAGCGCAGACTGATTAACGCACATACACATGTCCACATTGTCCACAGATGAATACACACAGGAGCTTAATATAGAGAGATCACACGGACAGCGCGCAGGCCGGCGAACGGCATGGTATTCCCTACAAAACACAGACGCACACTGAGCTGCAGACATTGCAAGCTTTAAAGCTTAAAGACAAGCTTGCACAAATAGGAGAAAAACTTAGGGACATTTTTTTTCTTCCAAATCGCTTAAATCATCACTCAGATTTTGAACGAGGATAACCAGGTCTTCTACTAATCAGAAGGTTGGTAAAACGCTGGCTCATGCAGTCTGCATCCTCGTATCCTCGGGGAGGTTAGTGAATACCAACAACAGCACAAACAAGAGTATCCCACAGAGCAGTTACACCACATATTTTTGACACTGCCCTCATCTGACAACAGATGCTCTCTGCAGGTAGACGGACAACCAACGTCAAAGCACTACCACAGCTGAACCGTAATTTCCCCATAAGTGTGTGCGTGATCGTCAGACAGTGCTTAGAATAGAGCACTGTATGGGTGTGTGTGTGAATGCATAAGAGTGGCTCATAGTAAAAAGTGCTTTGAGTCCGCAGAGTAGAAAAGTGTTATATAAGCATCAATCCATTTAACCATTTATAAGCCGCATGTAAATATTTTATGGTTATACAGGATGGGAGGATATATCATATAGGGGGGTTGGGGCGTGCATGCCAATATTCAGCTGTTCACATATTAGTGTGTTGCATAGGTAAGCCTATTTGTTTTGGGGGTTTTTTGTGTATAAATCTGTAACAACACACTCAGGATCATCACTGTTCATTTGTCTGCACTGATGATAACTTGAAACTTTGTGGCCATGGATGCTAACATGGATGGCACTGCTTCACAAGCACCAGTTTTTCTCTCCCACAACAGCTCCTATTAGAGAGTGAGGCACTGCTCTATCTCTGATTGTTTTACTCACTACTTCATAGTTAACTTGAATGTGTACCAGATGATTACCAGGAAATCTTCACAGCTCATAAAAATGTTATTTGGGAGTCCTAACAGGGGGTTAAAAATGCATGAAAAGTAAAAACAAGAATGTTGTCCATGGGGTGTAATATGGCCTCTCTACTTCTAGTACCTTGTCCTCAATAGTCATAGGCCTTAACTTCACCTGTAAAGTTTCATAGCTGTCCCTTGCATGTTTATGACACCATCATGTTGACAAAACCCATCCACAGACAGACATATAAACACCTGCCAAGCTTTGGTAGTAGTTAAAGAACCTGCCCAGGCCACATTCTGCCATGATGATCCAGACACGCGGATGGAGACACACACACGCGTGCGCGCAGACACACAAAGTGAAAACAAAGTGAGCGCTGCTGTCACAGCTGGTAAAAATCTGATTTACAAGGTTTTGACATGATTACGGAAACAAGCCCACACAAACACAGGAGACCTACCGCATGGCTCTCAGTGCAATTTTGTACGCCAGTTCAGCGTCGTGAGGTAGGAGAGAGGTGAAGAGATAGCGGGCGAAGGTGTGCATGGGGACACTTTCTCTGTGGACGATCTCTCCGAGGCCAGAGTACGGACCAGCTGTAACAAAAAGCACATGAGAACAATATAAAACACACCCAGAAAAGTGGGTCCTTTTTAGCTATGGGACACACAGGAGGAAGAAGTGTGTCCTCAAGTTATTAGATTTTATAATACATACCATACAGTTAATAAATTTTTGTACTGCTGCACATTAAGTCATTATTTTACTGTTGCACACTGACGAGTGATTTATCTGGTCTGTCCCTCATAGCCAGGAAGCACCAAAGCCACGCGGCATTAAAACAAACTTTGACGTCAAAAACCATATGGCCGTGTGCGCAGCCTTGGCCTCACACTCTTCCTTCCCTCCCCCTCTTCCTGTGCTTCCCCTCATCTCTGGTGGGTTATTTTAAACCCCAACAGGCTTCTAAGCCACAGACCACATCACACAGTGGCGCGGCTGCAGTCTCCAGGGACCCGCAGAGGCCTCGGAGCCCGGTGCTCTATTAGTAAAGGAGCCAGAGGTGGGTGGTCGCGCCAGGGATGAGGCAGGGTTGGGGTTTGGGTGGGGATTGGAGTAGAGTTTGACTGGGCTGGGCCCTCGGGGATGAGCCACCACCGCACCCCTCCTCCTCTTCTTCCTCCTTCTCGTTTTCCCATAACCAAACCCCACTCTGCCCTAGCTCCACTCCTGTAAATGTACACACTGCTGTGCGTGCACGCATATATGTGTGCTGACACAATACCCCTGGTGTTACTGTGTAAAGAGCTCATTTTGGTCTGGCCCAGGGCAGCTCAGCCTCTATTTGCACCACAAAATGAAAGGATAATAAATAGTGAGACAGAGTCAAAAGTGTTTTTCCTGTTTTAGCAGGAATGTGTAGGCTCTTGGTGTGTGGGAGGTAGAGGAAGAACAGGGAGGAGGTGTGTCTATATATATATATATATCTATATCTATATATATATATATTTTTTTTTTTTAGAGAGAGAGAGAGAGAGAGAGCGAGAGAGAGAGCGAGAGAGAGAGCGAGCGAGACTGTAAACAGGTTACACTTATGAAACTTTAATTGGGGAATAGTTTTAGACTTGATCTCTCATTCACCCATTCAGCATGCTGGAGTTCAGCGCTGCCCCAGCACACTTTATCATGTGGACAGGAGGGGCACACACCCACTCGACCACACTGGGAGCAACCATTTAAATGTAAATAAAAAAAATTAAAAAAATACATAAACCAAACAAAAGTATGGTTGGAATATATTCTGTTATCTCGCTTACCCTCGAGCAAGAAGACGGCCTGTTTACGGAAGATTTTGACCAGGGAGTCGTCCAGTTCCACTTCCTGCAGCTTGGCCAAGAGCTGCTCTTCATTGCGACACACCTTTTCTTGAGCGTACAGCCCGTCGGGCATCACCCGCTGCTGGCCTAGGCCGATCAGAGCGGTCTCCACGGCCAGCGCCACATACGATTCGCCGTCCCCCAGCAATCGCTGCACGGGCATCCGCTGGAGGTCCGCTCGGCTTACGACGCTGGAGCAATCTACAAAGAGGAAAAAAGGAGAAGACAAAGAGGCAGATGAGAAGAAGTGAGTCAGCATAAACTGGCTGTGAACGTCTGTGTAATTCTCAGAGGTGCTGGACAATAGAGGAGTCCGTCTTCTGTGAAAAACACAATGTGTCCGTCACACAGCGCGGGTCTGAATCCAGTGACCACCCAAAATAAAGATCAACCCCTTAGCCCACTGCTCTGAGGAAGAGCAGCGAACAGAGGATTGCTCCTATTTCTGTAAGCAGGAGACGCACCGAGGGACAGAGCAATCGCAGAGAGTAGGCGAGGAGAGTTTGAAAAACATGGTGAAGAATAAGACAAAGAGAGTGAAGGTGAAGCTACACTTAAACTACGCTTTGTATAGACTTACTCTACTATAATCAATGACATATAAATATATGGGGAGAGTATAGATAGAGTATTGTATAAATCAAACATGTGTGCTAAATTACACAAAAACATCTGTATTTTCATGACTTGTGTGTAGTAGATGGTTTTTCCATGTAGATACACAAAGACAGACACATGAATCACTTTGTGAAAGGGTGTAGGATCAATAAAGAATATGATAAAGTCCCATTTTGATGTGTGTATGGGGTTTTTTGTAGCTATTTAAGAGGCCAGTTTCCATAAACCAGCAGTACCTGAGAGGTCTAAGCAGGTGTTAGAGCCCTCCTCACCCACTCGTCCCGACTCTGTTAGGGTGCTGAACAGGGTGCCAATGGGATCCAGGGGATGTCCCACCCAGCCCTCCATGTTGGTTATGGAAGTATGGCCTTTATGGAGCAACTCTAGAAAAGGACAACGCAAACGGGGACACGTCTCAGTGCAAAAATTGACAACATAAAAAGTTGTGGGAATTCTCATTATTTTAAAATGTTTTCAAAACAGGAAGGCCGATCACACGTATGAAGCACTTCCAGCAATGATGCACATCATTAGCCTCTGCAAGCTGAACAGCTTATTAACATAAACACATATACACACATATAACTACTGTCTGTCCCAGCAAGACCTCATCTTAATTCTTCCACGCCTTAAAGTCGACCCCCTCCGCCACTGAAATGCACAAGGGTATGAAAACTAATATGCACAGAGCTGTCATCCATACCTGATTAAGAAACAGCAGCGATAGGCCCCATAAATTACCAAAAATCAATACAGGCCATATCTCAGCGGTGGCATGAGTATTTGTCATTTTTCAATACCTTGCATGAAGTGTTCATCTACTCTGAAGTTTGGTAAGAGTAATTAGATGTTTAGAAGTAACACTTTATGGATGCAAAAGCATTCACGGGAACTGAAAACATTTCTGGCTTGTTCCTTTATAAATTTTCTCTTTGAGATTATTAGGCCTTATATATGATACCACAGTGAGATGGTGTTGTTTGTAGGTAATTAGTGAGTTTCCAAGAATGGTTTGCTGCCAAATTGGATTCTGAGAATAAAAAAAATAGATAAATAAATAAAGCTTCAATGCTGCAATTTAGTTTCACCTTTCTTGTGCCGACGAAAGTGCTCCAGTTGCCTCTGCTGCTGCCTTCGTAACGTGTTGACCACGGCGATGGCCAGACGGAGGGCTTCTCTCGGGTAACCGTGTGAACGCAGGGCGTCCACCCTGGCGCAGGCTGTTGGGACATGCTCTGAGGGAAAGACAGAAGTTTTAAAGCCAGCGTTCTTCTCTCAACTCCTGGACATTTTCAGTTTAGCTCACTGTGTATAAATAACTTTTCTGGCACGTGTTCACTAACACCTCTACACACACACACACACACACACACACACACACACACACACACACACACACACACACACAGACTCACCGTGCCATAAGGGCCAACCACGTGAGTCGAAGAGAGAGCCCTCCTGGTTGTCATGGTAACAGTAGTTGGCGTAGAGGTCACTGGCGATGATGTGCTGGAGGTGTCGATCCTGCCAGTGCAGGTCGCAGGCCTCAATAGCCCGTGTGAACACAGTCCTGTGGGGGCGCATCTCTGAAGGAGAGAGAAAGGTGAAGTGAGGTGACAAAAAGATGGATAAAGCCCAAACGCTCAATAATTTGTTGACTTTTTTGTGTCTTAAAAGACAGCCCTAGCATTACAATATCTTAAATTTTTGACATTAGCATAATTGCTCAAAACAAAAAAAACATCACTCAGAAGATTGGCAGCTTGAACTGGCTTGTATACCACAGAAAAGCTGCTGTGGCGTTTTAAAGTCCGAAGCAATCTAAGCGACCTCCTCTCGACTCCAGCAGGACGGATTCACACAGCAATTATGTGGGGCAGGAAAATTATTGTGTTTTTGCAGTTGTTGAGTTAATGTATGGAAATGTACTTCTTGTTGTTGTGTTAGATTTATCGTCGATGTGGTTTTCCTCTGTTTCATTTGTTTTGTCCATCTTGTAAGAAAATAAAATGTGTATAAAGAATTTAAAAAAACAGAAAAAAAAAAGAGTGGAAATCTGTTGATTTATCTCCGGCACATGCATTGCTCTTTTAGCTTGGAATTGCTGCAGCCTGTGTGAAATTATCTTTTAGGACACATACTGGATAGAGGCAGACTCATATGCGAACACCCATCTTTTAGCCAAAGCTCCTGAGCCCTTTCACACTGAGGCAACAGTTCTTTGACTTACAATTTTTAATACATTTTTAATAAACCGAATATGAGCCACATCAATATGAAACTGAACTTCTATGCTGACTTCATGAGTTTTACATATTTTTGTAACGATCGTTAGTTAAAAGAAAGCATCTTCTCCTTGTCTGAATAAGGGTCACAGCGGCTGCAGCCTATCCCCACCGTCAAGGGGCGAGAGACAAGGCAGTGTTCATTTTGACAGCAAACTTTAATTTAGTTTTAATCATAGTCATTTGTCTATGAGTCATGATATGATATATTTAAACTAAATATCACAAGATTACACTAGACTAAATCTAAAGTTGATTCAGTAAAAAAACAAAAACAAAAAAAAAGTGTAGAATTTTGTTGTGTTTTTACCGGTGAGAGTTGCTCCACACGGTCTCTTTTAAACGCTGGTTTCTAATAAACGCCAGTTTTAAAACATGGCACGACAAATAGACGCCGGTCTCCAATAGTAGCCGGGCGACCTTCGACCCGGAAGTCCCGCCGCACTGTCGTCGGTCCTCCCGTGTCTCATCACTTGGCCAGCTGTTTCCAATCAGCCGTCATCTACGACCAGCGGCATTTAAGATGGATGCGCGGCAACCGTCGAAGTGGGATTATTACACTGAACTGGAACTGTCGGCTAGCAAACCTGCTAACTGTGATTTTCTGGTCTTTAAACGTCCTCTCCTGGAGAGTCGGGCGGAGAGAAATTTCGGGGAGCACCACTCGTGCACTGGGCTACCACAGACAAGGAACAAAGGAGGAGCACAATTGGGAACTGCATTATTTGTGAACTGTTGGAATACGTTTTTCACCTCAGTCTAAAAACCGCGCCTGGGTCCGCTTTCCCTCTCATTTCCGGGACAATTCCATCTGAGAAGGGAATAAGAGCCGGTCTCCAATAACCACCGGTCTCTTTTAAATGCCAGGCCGGCCGGATAATTTTTTGAATAAGCGCCCGGGCTACTAATGGAAGATATACGGTAACTTAATTAGTTCTTATTGGATCTTGTCAATGCATTTCAGCATATCTTTTGTCCTTATGCTTTGATTTTTATGTAATTATTGTCTGACAAATAATTTTTGAAATTAATTAGCTGGCCACCGGGCTAACACACAGAGATTGACAGCCATTCGCACTCATATTCACACCTATGGCCAATCAGCAACCAGCAACCTAATCCATCCCCATGTTTCTGAACTGTGGGAGGAAGCCAGATTACCCAGAGAGTAGACACACAGACACATGGAGGACACACAAAGGTTGGACTCAAACTTTGGACCTTCTTGGCGATGTTGCAAACCACAGCACCACTGCGAATGGACTGAATCTATGGGAAAGAAATTTGCCAAAACAGTTCTTTGGGTGCTCGCTAGTCATTCCTGCATAACCAGCAGCCACAGCTGTGATGAGTCTCACCTCTCACCTGTTAAAACTGCCAGACACGTGTCAAGACCAATAAATACGTTATTGACAGACATACAAAACCTGTCAATGTCTTACCTTGGTTGCCATGGGCGCCCTGAGGCAGTGAGTGGGTGAGGTTGGGGAGCTCATTGCCATGGTTACCATCCTCCCAGGGACAAACGTCCACACTGTTCCATCTGCGCAGCTGGCGCAGCCATGATGACTTCTGCTCCGGTTTACAGTGGGGGTTCAGTACGATGCACATCCACAGGGCACCTGGACACACACACACACACACACTTCAGTTACCTGCCCTACTTCTCAGTTTGTAACAGTGATGTAAGCAATGAGTCATACAAAAGCCATAAAGTGTGTCTTTTGAGATTTAAAATACCTTTAATACAGATATCATGTGAGATTGAAAGCTCGGGGCTGTTTTTACACCCTAACACTGTTTCTTGTTCTTTTAGGAGCACATTTTACATGCTGCCGCCATCTTGCACTGGAATACAAAACTCTGTGAAAACAGAGAACTTGACTAGTCCCGAGGCAACGCTGACTGCACACACATCATTTTAGAGTAAATTGGAACAAACAGAATATGAAAAGTGGCTATGTCTCTGGGGATACAAGCACAATCGGGGATTTTACTCTCCAGACTCCAAGAGACATGTATACACTCACATTGTGTGTGTGTGTGTGTGTGTGTGTGTGTGTGTGTGTGTGTGTGTGTGTGTGTGTGTGTGTGTGTGTGTGTGTGTGTGTGTGTGTGTGTGTGTGGTAAAACTGAAACACAGTGCAGACAGAGAAGAGTGCATAACAGGACACAGCTGACAGGTTTGCTTGACCGTGTGTGTGTGTAACTCAAATGCTTGGATGTCTGTTAATATAATATATAATTTCCAAAGCTATATGTTAGACTACCAAAGGACATTTTTGCATATATTTATGACCTGCAATTCTTAAAGGAACAGTGATTTTCACATCTCGGGATTAGTCCCAGCAAATGTAAGATAACGTGGAAGGATTCAACTACAAATTGCATAGCTTCATCCTGAATTAGAATTCACCTTGCCACCTATAAATGATATAACTCCCTTCATTCACTTGCAATTTACTTGCTGCCATGTATGACTGAGAACTGCATTTGTCAGACACTTATAATCAAGACCTTATTTTGATACTCAAATTCATCATGTAAAATCTTAAATGATTGAATTTGTGAATAAAAGGTTCTGAAAACCAGCCTATAAAAGCCAAAATCCTCTCCCGATCATATCCTGACCAGATTGTATGCAGACTTTGTTTTTAGATTTTTTTAGTTTCCCGTTCTGATGACTCGTGCTTGTGTCTCTGCAGTGCACAGTGTTTCTGCTCTGTTGTGTCAAAACAATGATTCAGCTTTGATTTAGTAAAGTATAGCTGAAATTTAGAAAAAAACTAGTGTTTAGAAAAAAGGCTTTTTAAATCAACTGCTTTTTGCAAAAATCAGGGGCTCTGTGGCTAAAGCAGCAAAATTAAGCCAAAAAATTTAGACTCTTGAGTTCCTCACCCCAGCCGGGTGTGGCAGATGGCTGCTCCTCCCCAAGCCTGGTTCTGCTGGAGGTTTCTTCCTGTTAAAATGGAGTTTTTCCTTCCCACTGTTGCCAGAGTACTAGGGGG
The DNA here is from genome assembly GCA_015052645.1 of Benitochromis conjunctus. Lineage (NCBI taxonomy): Eukaryota > Metazoa > Chordata > Actinopteri > Cichliformes > Cichlidae > Benitochromis > Benitochromis conjunctus. The sequence continues at coordinate 12,179 of VOQK01015205.1, forward strand.
GTCATGTGATTGTTGGGTTCCTCTCTGTATGTATGATTGTAGGGTCTACCTTACAATATAAAGCGCATTGAGGCGACTGTTGTTGTGATTTGGTGCTGTATAAATAAAATTGAATTGAAATTGAGTGGAATCTTAGAATAAAGATTGGAGATAGTGGCTGGGCCGCCTTGAGTCTGGGTACTGGTGGTTCTGGAGTAAACAGATTGCTGATGGAGACTTTAGAGGAGATGCCTGGAGAGAGTGAGAGTGACAGGTCACAATGAATTTAAAAAACAGGCAGGGGCTCTGAGAGGACAAAAAATGGATCAGTGAACAAGAATATCGATGTTAAAATTTTAGAAGAGATGAAACCTCATGGAAAAACAGAAAGAAATGGTGATACGGGATATTCTTCTCTAAGAGGAATGGGGATCCAACGTAATTAAAAACAAATGCAAAAGTGTCTTATGAGTCCTTCTGCCTTACATGCTGGGACATTCAGGGTATTATTGGTCACAGGCTTCCAAGAGTAAGAGAAAAGTAAAAGCTGACTGTATTCTTTGTATCTTATAACGTCAATAAAATCAAAGCATCTCGCTGCATCCCCCGCAGCAATCCATTGACCACTCCTGCATAAACAGAGTGCAGCAGCAGGTTGGGTCGTTGTAAGGCACTATCGGTAACAAAGCCCAAAGGCGTCCTGCAAGTGCCCCCAGTCCAGATTAATTCTTCTTACCATAAAATTCCATTTAAGCTCCTGGTACTAGTTAACTGTTGTGTTGGCTATAGAAGTAGCTGCTGAATGTAAAGATATAAAGTGGATTGCATGTGGTGTAAATCTGATACATTTAATTCTGACTGATTTTTTTGGGGTTGGGGAATATAGTCTGTGTTGCAACATCATTTGCCAATAATCATTATGTAGTAACAGAGGATGAGAAAATGGGATTAAAGTTTTATGAATATAACTTTATGTAATTATACTAAAGTGCATTAAAGTTATATAAGTAGTCCTGCTCTAAGGATAATAGCAAGAGCCCGTTGTTCTCTGTCCAGCAACACTACTATGAACACAATGCCCTTTCTTCCCTTTGCCTACAATGAAGGTGTGACTGTTTAGGAATTTTGTAAAGGCTTCTCTTAGCAAAAAATGAATTAATAAATACAATTTTTAAATAATAGAACGAAATAGTTCTGCTTTATTTCAGCCATTTCTTTTAGTAATTTCTATCTCCCGCAAAAGCCTCTGTGGTGACTGCAAGAGCTTATTTGTAAGACCTGACAATAGGACATTTCCAAACTTTATGTCGAGCTGACTTTTCAGGTCTGAAGCACAGAATCACACGATGTACTCTGGAAACACAATAAAGTTATAATAAACAGATGTCATAACAGTTAGACTGGGGAAAAATTAAAATGATGTCGGTGATCGCAAATGGCAAAAATAATTGACTGCATTAAAAGAGCCTATTTTGCTGTATGCCACTATAACACTTTACTATAATGTGCATTTGTTTTGCACAGAAATATTCAGTATAAAAACTATAAGCTCTCCTGTCCATCTCTCAAAAAAGCTGACAGTCATTTCAGTTAATAAAAGGTTTCAGTTTTGCCACCATCAACATTAACGTTCAGTATGTTAGGATGTTATAAAACTGGGATTACTGTGATAGAAGAGTGTCTTCACACGGACCAACCCCTGATTAAAATGTTACATTAATGCTGCTCATGTGAACTGCTTTGGACTAAAGTGTATGGATGTCTCTGCGTGTTCTCTTTCTGCCTCGCACTGTTTCTGTGGGCACTGATAGGTGCATCCTGGCCATTTGCGAGGGAACAATAGCGTGGTGCTGGTGGGCTGTCAGTGTGGTGTGTGCCTGTCAGTTTAGGTTTGGGCTGTTGTGTGGAGACATTATAAGCTGACAGACAGCCCTAACTCCTCTCTTGGCTGGCTCTGTCTGTCTGTGGGGCTAATAACCACCCTGAGACAATGAAAACTTCAGCCTGTCTCATGGCAGAATGAGATGGCTTGATTGTGTACTGTAGACTGGAATGTCAGCTATTGAGCTGTTGGATGAAGCAGCTCGATTGTACACTGGAATGTCAGCTATTGAGTTACTGGACTTTGTACCAGGTCTTAAAAACTTTTTTCTAATATGTCAATGATTCAGAAGGTTTTTTTTATTTTTATTGATATGTCCTGTTCATGGGAAAATGTACTGTAGACCTGCAGTGTGTCTAGTGTGTTGTCTTTCAGTATGCTAGGCTGGCTTATTTTTATGTTCATGTCCATTAAGACACTACACCTATTAGATAATTCAGGTTAAAAAAAATGCAAATACAGTATCAACCCAGTGTTTCAAAAATGCAAAAAGTAAAATAGTCATATACAGTAAGACTAAAAGGATTTCCAATATAATATAGTCATACTAGTAATGTACACTAGTAAACTTAATAATATGGTATAAATTTATGTACATTTTATTTCATTTGGTTTCTGTCTCTTTGTCTCTCATTTCTAAAGAGTTTAAAAGATCTGTAGACTTATTTGGAGGAACACATACCAATTGTAAGGTGCATTTATATACATTATTAACACAAACCTGATATTTCCACTTGGATTTTAAAGTGCTTCCATACTTGTCTTATATAATTCAGTGAATTCAGAAACACAGTATCAACATTTTCTCTATTTTGCCTTCCCTGAATGATGACTTGTTTTTGTTAGCTGGTCTTTCGAGCATGCAGTGGTTGAAGTTGCAGTGTGTTAAACGTTGTTGACTTTCCATGGTCCATATCATCATCCCATTTGAAAGCTGGTAGCCTGTCCGCCGTATCCTGCTTCTCATCCAGAGTCAGCTTGGATAGCTGAGACAGAGCAGCTACACTACATCAATAAGTGGCCATGAAGCGGATATATCAAGATCTTTATCGTCAATACAACAATATACACAGTACACAGCGTATCAAAATGTTGTGCATTTATAAGAATATCAAAATATATCTACAAGGGATGTAAAACTAGAGATTACAAATAAATAATATGTCATGACTTGTTGTGTGCAGGCAGGAAATAGGACCCAAAATGCAGACTCTCAGGAACTCGGAGTGAAACTCAAAAAGCAGCTTTATTAGCTGATTGAGAAAACATACAAAAATAAACCAAAGCATGAAAATATCCACTGGGAAACACAAGGAGACACAGAGCGCAGGGTAGTGACATTAACGACGCAACAGGGAGCACAGAAAACACAGGACTAAAATACACAGGACATAACGAGGGGAATGAGAGGCAGGAGGTGAACACAGCTGGGAGACATCAGGGCTGACGAGCACAAGGAAGCAAAACTAGAGACACTGACATGAGACAAAGACCTTCAAAGTAAAACAGGAAACACAAAACATCA
>VOQK01015209.1:25170-38497 GCA_015052645.1 Benitochromis conjunctus
ATGTATCACATTCATCCATCAGTCACAGCCACAACGATGACAGTTAAAGTTTACCTAACTGAAAGTTTTTTTTAGCATAGCATTTCTATTTGCACACAATATCAGAATTATTTCCGTAAAAACAAAAAATGATCAGGATCAACATTATTAGTCCCCAGAATAAGTCAATCACTGTAATGGACTGTGAGACCAAGAAAAACTCTGCAGGAGAGAACAACTTCGAGCCCGACTGAAACATGCTAAGGACAACATGGAGAAAGATTATGCTTACTGGAAACATGTGCTTTGGACAGATGAGATGAAACTAGAGCTCTTTGGTAGCAGAGACGCTGCTTATGTTTGGAGACATACAATTCGAAGAACACCGTCCCCACAGTGAAACACGGTGGTGCTAGTATTATGCTATTGGGACGTTTCGGTGCATCTGGAACTGGGAATCCTGTCAGTGTGGAAGGACTCGTGAAGAAAGCAGTCACCAGCAAAACTGAGTCTGGGCCATTGCTTTGTCTTTCAATACGACAACGGCCCAAAACACACATCACTCCTGGTGAAGAACTACCTCTGGAGGAACAATGTGAACATTAATGGCTGGCCTGCACAAAGCCCAAATCTGTGGGGTGACCTGAAGACCACAGACCATGCCAGAAGACCGTCAAATATGGAGGAGCTGGAGAGATTCTCCAAAGAAGCATGTGTGAGGTGTGTGAGGCTTGCTGCATACGTCAACAAACGACTGCAGGCTGTCAAACAGCAAAAAGATTTTTGTATTTTTGTGAAATATTTTTTTTTTCTGTGGGAAAAGTGAAATGTAATCCCAAATCCAAAATAAAGCTGGGATGTTTGGAAAAGCCGTGTTCTGTCGTCATATGTACATTATGTCATTCTAATCGCGTCTCACTCAGAGTGTTCCACCTTTTCATGATGGACCTGATATATTTGAATTCCTATTCATCCAGGTGACTGAGATTAAAGTCTGCAGTCTTTGTGCTGTGTAAAATACATTTGGAAGGATCTTCTAACGTCTTACTTACTCTTACTCTACGGCAGCTCAGTGAGACAGGACGGCTGGGGAATTTGTGAACCTACAGAAATCATCATCAGCTGTCAGCTGCAGGGTGAAAGGTGAAAGAGTGAAGAGGTGATCATGACACGACAATGATTCTTACGGATGCTACACACAAACACAGAGAACAGCCAGACTTCTCTTTCTCCACTGATTTCAACAAACCACAACCTCATCTTGTGACACGCTGCTGTCAGATTGCTGCTGTAACTCATCTGTTGACTCACAGATCTCCTCTTCACATTTTATGATTCTTGGCTCTCGAAGTTACAGCTGACACCGGGCAGGTTTATCTAGTAGTGCCGCAGCTCCTCCTCAGAACCGTGAAGACAGAAAAAAAGAGCGAGGTGCTCACAGAAACATCGTAGCTATCCTACACACGGGGGCTTTAAAAAGAAGAAGCTTCTTCTGAGCATCAGCACCTGCTCCAAAATACCAAGCCACCTCCTACAAAGTCTCTCATGTCAGTCCATGATTTACACGCAGCCACAATGTCACTGACACTGTGGATGACCCATCCCACATCCTACACTGCGCACGCAGCCTCAGAATAGATTCCCTCCAGCAGATGTCTTCTCTGCCTGCAAGGCGCAACCGTTCGTAGGAGAAGTGCGTTTGTTCCCGAGGCTGAACCTCAGCCCTCCACCGACCCGACCACACAGCAGCGCTGTCAGCGCACCCAGCACGACTCTAAATCGAGCACTCTCTGTTGGATCGCTGTTTCTTTTTACACTCTCAAGTTTAAATTTAACTTAACTTTAACTTCAAAGATAGAGAAAGAAGCGAGTTTCACTGCTTAAAGGAGCCTTACAGGTTGTGTCGATGCCTCAGGTTTAGAACTGTCCAGCGCTGCTGGGGTCGCACTGCAGCAGGCGCACGATGGAGGGGTCGCTCTTTGCTCCTTTGATGAACTCTTCCAGAGACAGTTTGCCTAAAAAAGTCAGAACAGAAATGATCTTTGTATAATTCATATTTACGTGCACAGCATGAAGCTGAAGAAGAAAGAAGCATATCGACCAAAACAGCCTGCGATAAAAAACTGCATTCCATGTTAGTGCAACACACCGGTGAAGCAAAATCCTCAAACAGGAAACGTTCCCGCGTTCGTCTGTGAAGTGTGACTGTGTTGGGTCCAATAACATCTTAAGTGAGATTATAACAATTTCAGGGTGAATCTCTTATTGTTATTTGGCAGCCTCTTTAGTTTCGAGGCTTTACAACCTGAACGGTACATCCTCATGATGTTCTGCTTCTCACCAAAAGGTGGCAGTGTTGAGACAGGTCCTCTCTTCTCTGATCACTAACAGACAGACTAAAGCTAGCTCCACTTGTGATTCTCATTACAAGAAGTAAAGGACACTGCCATGCTTTAGTCAGTATGCTCTCTTGGTCTCACGTCTCCCATTTTTCTCCCTTTTCCTCTTCATCACTGCCTCACCCACTCACAGTACTCACTAATTCACCATCATCCATCTCTCTCTTCCTCCTGTCTTATTTGTGCCTCTCCTGTGCTGAGGGATCACGACACAGAGCATTACTGATGCATCAGAGAGCTGCACAAGTATCCAAAGTCTAACTGTGTGTGAATCTCAAGTGTGTCGTATGTGAACTGTGCTGGCGGTGCAGGGCCTCTTCGTCTTGTATTAAAGACGACTGTGATGACAGCTAACCGGGTGTTAGTTACAAACAGCGTGCTCTCGTGGATTCACTCAAACAACAAACTTTTTCAGCATGAGAAAAACATAAATATTTGGTTTATGCTGTGATCAGAAGTATAACCTGCACACTCACTCATAAATACAATATTTAGATTGAATACATGTGGTACAACAAAGAGGTTAACCTTTCATCCAGGGTGATAAACATCCTAAAATAATTATCAGTGAGAGAGATCAAAGATCAATACACAGGGGATAATAGCCTTTGTGCCCCTTTTTAAACTAGGCTGTGTGACGTGTGGATGATTTCACCTGCTGACGGTTTAGAGCTACTGGAACTAAATGCTACGTCAGAGTATTTCCTACCGTCTCTGTTGGTGTCCATCTGCCTGAAGATCTTCTCTGTCCTCTTCTCAGGTGTTGACTCGTCCTCGGGCATCTTCATCACGGACGACACCATCTTATATATTGCCTACAGAGAGACGCACACAGTAAGGTCAGACGAGCCGGGTACTAATTTCTGCCTTCAGCTGTAGAATCTCACTCACATTTGAAACTGATTGCAGCTGACAGGCGTGATTCTGGCCGGCATTTTTCTACCGGTTGACGCGACTTTTCATTGCCGCAGCAGATCTAATGAAACCTCTTGTCTGCTTCTGCCTGTGTGTATCTTGCGTCATGTGATTGGACAGGTTTAGTCTCTTTTTAAAATCATTTATGATAACTGAATGCTTTATTTAATATTTAATGTTTTTACTGCTGATTAAACAACGAACAGCTGAGTGTGAGGTCTGTTTTGCAGGGAGGGATTAAGGATAAAGGGAGGGATTCCTGATGTCGACATGTGCTGAAGATTTGACCCCTTCTGTTTTGTAAGAGATGGTCTATTCTGTTTTTGTAACCAGGAGACTTTCTGGGTCATTATAAAAAGTCACCTGCTCTCTCTCTCTCTCTCTCCCTGCTTTTTTAAAGGTCACCACATTTGCAAATACATAATCTTATTTTTGGACACCACTAGAGCAGCTTTGCATAATTCACAGTTTATAATAATGCTTATTTAAACTATTCAAACTTGTCCTTGGTGCAGTCATCCCTTCTCTAAAAACATGGTGACTGGCTGTCCCTCGGACATACCCCCTGGTCCATCCGTCCTTTCACTTAACTACTTATCCAGTTGAGGGTTGCAGGGGGGTGAGAGGTGGGGTACAGTGAGTAAAATTCCAATAACAGATCTGTCACCGCAGACACGCAGCGATTAGATAACAGAATATACAAACACACGTTAACTTTTTCATACTGCAGGTAATCACATTAGGGTTTTATTGCTTTTCTTTCTAAAGCTGAAGTCTTAGGAAATGCTAGCAGTGCTTTTCTTTTCAGCCTTCAAAATCCCTGCTGCTTTTACTCGGCTTATTATACTCAACATCCATTCAGACCAAAAGCAACAAGGTCTTCCACTTTGTCCTGCTGTAGCGTGCCTTGACAGAGTTAACAGAAATCACCGTTTGGAAATCACTCTCATGCAGAGAGTGCAAAACCCGAGAGAGTCCCCTGTGATATTTGCTTTATTGATATTAGGAACATTTATGGTGATGAGCACACCGGTTACTGAGCATATTTCCACAGTATGTCCACCTGTTCAGACGTGATTCCAATATGCCAGCTTGTTGCACTGCTTCGCCACGCTGCGACTGCATATTTTCGCTTTAGGTAGCGAGGCTTGGAGACCAACGCGCGGTCTATTTATCAGTGTTGTGTCTCCTTTGCTTTCTGTTGCATTGCAGGCTGTTTGGCAGTAAACAGTGAAATCACAGCCCACTCTGTCTCTAATAAGGAGGCGGTTTTGAGGGGAATGGGAGCTGACATGTGAACAGATGGGGGATGATTGTGATTACAGTGCAGCCAGAGCTTTATATAGGTGCTGGTTATGCTGCCTATTACCAAAGTGGCAGGGCCGCTCAGGAGTTCAGGGACGAGAAGCAGCCAGAGTGATTTCACTTTGGACACGGGTCTGTTATTAAGTGGCATCCTTCAAGGTGCTGTGAGTAAAGTGAGCCGGTGTTGCATGTTAGGGATTTAGCTGCTCATCTCATCCAGCGGAGCAACACGCTGTACAATAAGCTCACGTTTCTAAATCCCCAAATTACAAGCAGCCAGTAAGAAGTGAAGCGACGTGTGAAGCTAAGGACTCTGAGCCAAACAGAGTCGGAAGATTTTTGTTCAGAACTTTCTAAAAGGATGATTCTGAGAATACGACACTTGTAAATCCCACCTTATGGTTTTTCCAGGAAACTACTGTTTGCTTCAGCTTAAGACATCAGGGCGCGTCTCTGGGAGCTATACTGGTCTGTGCACTCAATTTGGTTGTCAGCAACACTTTGCCCCAACAACCTTTGTATTTTTTTGGGTTATAATTGGATTTGTTTGGTTGTTCCAATGATGTTTTCTACAGAAACGTCACAGGCTGTGTGTAATAGGCCAACACCAGAGGACAATCTTCTACTTCTTATTTTAAAGGTTTAGTCACTGCTAACCAACTACCCTCTGTCCTTCCTGGCTCGCTGACCACTTCACTGATGATGACATCATTCAGCAGCCTAGGCCTCTTTTGCTTTGGAGCTCTGTTGCAAGCTGGAGGACAACACTGCAGAACGAGGACTACCAATGAGAGCTTGAACTTTACTGGGCCTTGGATTTCAGTAATTATAAATTAATTTTTAGTCACTGGTTCAAATCGAAATTCAAAAGACCAATCCCAAGGTTATTGTCCAAAGTTCTTGAGAAAGTTGTCTTCCAACAACAACCTTGTTTGACTCAATGACAAGCAAAATAATTTATAGCTTTCATGTAATTAGTTTTCACTGGATATTCCGTCTCTCTCCATTCACTAGCCGGGTCCGCGTCCTCACTTTAGGTTTCACAGCGGTTTTTAGTAGATAAAGGCGAATGGCTTAAACATGAATTGAGCCGTGGTTTGGGGAAGGCCTCGGAGGGGACTGGCAGCGACTCCCTGGCCTGGCACATCCCCATGTACTAATGAAAAGTCAAGAAGAGAAAGAATTAAAAAAGGCAGGGAGGGTGGGGCACGAAAGTGAGAACGAACAGCTTGTAGAACTGGGGGGGTCGTATATAGATAAGAACTGGATGGGGCGTGTTTGGAGGTGTTGTCTCGCTCCTGAAATTCAGATAATTTATCTCCAATTAAAATGAAATTATCATAAAAATGAGAGATTGCTCATTGTTCTTGAGCTTCCTTTTAAATGTGCTCATACATTATTTCATTAGATTGACATTTCAAATTAGGAAGTGTGTCATCAGTTCATTGGAAAAGCGGGTATTTTTTTTTCCCTACATAGTCACAATTATTGTTACTGCAAATTTTCTAGAAATACTGTGATACAATTTTGAGGCTATATCGTCCACCTATCATATTACGGAATAACACCGGCTTTATCCGAGTTAGCCTCCTAAGCCAAAAGTAAAGTTCCTCAGGCTTGCTCCTTTCCTCCCCTGCATCCAAAGACAACAATCTTTGTCTTAATAAGTCAAGTCTTTCTGTGGTTTTCTCTTCACATATGACACTCTGCCAAATGCTGTATCCTCCCTACAGTAATTGCCTGTCTCCATCTCAACTCTCACTTCCCACTCACTTTGGATTCTTGTTATATCTCCTGGACTTTGCCTGGGCATATTTTTCTTCTCCGCCATTAATTTCTTATAATTTATCTGTAGCACCTGTATTGGTTTTTTTCATTTGTAGAGTCAAGCTTCAACCATCTAAGTAGTACCCATTGTACATCCTGAATGTCACAGGGAGAGAGAAGGCTCTTTATACGCCTTGAGCAAGTACACAATAATGTCTCCAGTGAAGCCAGAAACAAAGGCACAGGTGTGTGAGGGCACAAAGACAATAACCTAGCCACTTATAAATGTGACGGAGAAGAAAAGCAGGATTGCATCGGGCTCTTGGTTTTTAACCTTCCCCCAGTATAATACAGAAAGCGATGTGGAAAGGCACCACTGACCGAGGGGGAAATGAAGAAAGAGTGAGGGAGGGCTTCAACTTGGTCAGACTTATTTATGGAGCCAGCTGAGCACCGTTTGAGTTGGTCAGCAGTAGCTACACAAACACAACACAGAGTCTCTCGTATCACCCTCACACCACAGCGGAATATGTTTCCCACGCCGACTTTATCCGCTCGAGCAGCCGTCTATTCATCTACCCCGCTATTCTGTTCAGTCCCCTTAAATTACTGGTATGAATGCTCTCTGCCATCTTCTTTTTTGCTAGTGGAGACAATGGACATCCCTCTGTGCACGTCTGCTCTGCTGAAGGCACCTCGTTTCAGATGAAAAGTAGAAAGAGGCTAGATATCAACTATTGATGAGACAGAGTTCAGATGTTGTCATTATCTGAAAAGGATGATCCGGGCTGGCTGTGATCCATCCAATTCAATTACTCTCACAGCAAAGCTAATTATGATCATCACCAGCATTTACACACTCTCTGCAGGAGAGAGCATTAGCTAGCTGGGAAAGGTTGCAGCTCCCAGGCACAATGGCGAACGGAGGCGAGAGTGCACGGGAAATATGAAGGCCACAGTGGGAGGACAGACAAGGTCCTTAGAGTGAAGCAAGTGACACAGGATAAGACCACATGTAAGATTATATTCTCACATGACTATAGAGGAGAATATGAATTATGGGACTCAGATCAGTCAACAGGCATTTGGATTGATAAGGCCAGAGAAGGACAGCAGAGCTACTACTGTTAACCTTTCACCATTATCACCAGGACACAGACACACAGGAAAAAAATGGATGCATTTACCTTTATGAGTCACCTGTCGGATCTGCAGTCTAAATCCAGCTGCCGCCTGGATCAGGTGTCCCTGAATACTCCCTTACTTAAGCTGAAATAGGCCTAGCCTGCTGGGGGCTTATGCTTATGCTGAGTGTTTCTTTGTGGCTCACCTCACCTATGTGTTTATACACCACTCTGCACGTAATCTTCAGCAGTTATTAAACTCTGGCTTTCTCTATTACAATTTGCCTTTTGTCCTATCTCTCTCTGCTCTTTCTGCTCAACTGGTCACGACAGATGGCTGCCCCTCCCTCATCCCGGCTGAGGTTTCTTCCTGTTAAACGGGAGTTCTCCCTTCCTACTCTCACCAAGTGCTTGTGCATTGGCTTATTGTTGGGGGTTCGTTCTAATATTGCGGGGTTTTATCTTACAATATAAAGCACCTTCGAGCGACTGTTGTTGTGAATTGGTGTTATTTAAATAAAGCTGAACTGAACTGAATTAAAGCGAGCTTTTTCTCTGTAGAGGCAAACCAGACCACAAGCCAAAGACGAAAACAGATGAATATAGCGTGAACGTGTGCACGTGCGACCGAGAAACTAAGATGGCACTGAGTTCTTCATAGTCATGCACTTTAATAAAGCGCTACCATTTGCAACATACTTGCACTCACACGTGTTCCTTCAAAATTCAATAATATTCACATCAGCTGAATAGACGTGAGCATCTGAGTCACTGCTTTCTGTTCTTTTGTCCTTGTGAACAGTGCCACCTTTTACTGGGAAATGGGCAGAGGGTTTATGGCGTCAGTGTGTAGAAAGAAGTGACAGTGTGAAGTCTGACTCATAGTGGTCTTAAAGTAATGGGACTAATTTAGCCTTGAAGCAATGAGAGCTGAAGCAACACGGCCTGGCTCAGCTCAGGTCTAGGGCCTCGTTATCTAAACAGCGGTGCAGATTATTGCTGAGAGAAATTAAAAATAAAGCCACCATGCATTGCTGAAAACAAAATCAATTCTATTCACAGCACTTATTATTATAGATGCCAAAATGAACATTTTTAGAGCAACAAAGAGTTAATCCACAGCACGCTGGATGGGATGACTCACAGAGACCACCTCAAACACAAATATCATCAAGCTGCCTTGTATCTTAAACTACTCAGACCATGTTAGCACGTATCAGTTTTTATTTCATTACAAATATCCTCCAATATATCACAGCCTAATTCCTTTTAGTCACCTCCTCCTCAGCCATACAGAACCATAGTAACACACACAGATGTATATTCACGTACACACACACCGCATTGCTTTTGGTTTAATCTGTAAAAATAATTGCTTCTTCTCATTGCTTCCTGTTCTTCCTTCATCCCGCCTTCCCCTCATTATCGGAGCACCCAGCATAAATGACCTGTTTTGAAAATGGCTCATACACTGAAGATCAGATGAGAGTAATTTGAGTGAAACTGCAGTGGGAGAGACTGGCCGGCATGTAATTGTGAAGGAAGTCACATATAAACTGTGTTTGTGCGTGTGTACATGAAATAGTCTGTTTACACGAAAGGCTTTTGCAGGAAATGCCACCCACCCGCGGCTTTCATCCTGCTTTTCTGTCTTGAAGGTGAGCTGTACCTGGCTACACGGATCAGAAAGCAGATGTTGAATTTTTCACAGAAAAACAAAATGTATTCAGACTCTTAAAATATCCTTCTCATTTCAAAGCGATCATAATGTGCATTGGATTTCATCTGTTTCTTTTCTTTCTTTTTCTTTCTTGGACGTTTGAAAGTCTGCACAGTGTGCTGCGCTTTTTAGTCTGCCTTCATTATCTTAATAAGTAACAACAGGTGAGCAAGCAGTGTGATTTAATACAGACGTGTCTCCTCATCTGCCCAGCGCTGTAGCTTATTCTGGTGAAACATGCAGTCAAACATGACAGGCAAGAAATAATAGAACCTGCAAGCCAAAAGGATACTGAAGGCGATATAGCCAGTGTGAATTAGGCTAAGCCCGACTTCCACTTGTTCCTGTAAAAGGTGTGGAGCAGAGGGAAAATCTGCTCTTCTCCTATCATCATAGGGCTACAAGCCATATATAAGACGGAGCTGAGGTAATTAATCTCTGACTGTTTCCAAAACTGCTTTTACTTGGCAGCACAATGAATGTCTCCAATCAATCCAAGTGTACCTTTTAAGTACACTGACATTTTAATGCTGGCAGTAAATAAGGCCCTGGATGACGTATCTCTCGGAAGTCATGTCGATGTGGAGGCACATCCAGCACCATGTCTGTCCTTTCTCTCTGAATGAAGCTCTTAAAGTGCTGCCCATGAAGAGTGTGTTAAGGATTCAGCGGCATGTATGCTACCTGGAGGCCACACTGATGTGAGATGTTCTCCCTGGAGGGAGGTTGACTCACCTGCACAATCTCCAGCATCTCAGCTTTACTGATGTACCCGTTTCCATCCAGGTCGTACATACTGAAGGCCCATTTCAGCTTCTGCTCCAGCTTGCCGCGCGACGTCACGCTCAACGCGATGATAAACTCCCGAAAGTCTATTGTCCCATCCCCGTTAGCATCGAACGTGCGGAAGACGTGTTCGGCGAACTTTGAAGCGTCTCCGTAGGGGAAGAAGTTACCGTAGATCTTCTTGAACTCCTCCATGGAGAGGTTCCCGCTGGGGCAGTCCCTGAGGAAGCCCTTGTACCACTCCTGGATCTCGTGCTCGGTGAAGTCGGTGCTCTCCAGCAGGTCCTGCATCACCTCAGGGCGGAGCTTGCTGTTCTGCTTCCCCATGTCGTCGGTCCTGTCAATCACTCAGCTCACAGCTGGGAACACAGAGAAGACGATGAGCTTGATTTTGCGATGTGACAAAAGTAATAACGTACTCTGGGTATTTTCTAGTGCTTCTAGTGTTAACCACTGTAACTATCTTTGTATTATACTATAATTCCATGAGTCATATCCACGAAGAACAAATGTCTATTAGTGTGAGGCATGCAATGAAAAAACGTTTTGCAAGAGCGAGAGTTGCATACAAATTTTCCACTGAAAAGTAGCTCAGTTTCTACACACCAAAACTCAGTGTTGGGCCTGCGCTGTGTCATCTACTGGTAAAATCAAATGTGTCTGTTTTTCTTGATAAAGTACAAAGTCATATTTGGACTATCAGCTGCGCAGACGAGCTAGCTGCTGTCTCCTTTAACGGCTTTGCCTGATATGAAGCAAAAATGTAAGCAAACCCCTCAGACGTTACGCTGATCACTCCTCTTTTTTTAAACTAATGGAACTTTCCATGGAAAATAAAAATAGCTCTGTTTACCCCGAGTGCACACAGCACCAAAAGTACACGGGTTTAATTACTCTATAAAATCTCCGCAAACACACTTAACTGGGCTTAGATGTGCTGGAAGGAAAAGGCAGTACAGTCAAATGATTTGGAGACTGATCTGCTTAACAAACATAGTTCAGATTCATAACCTCTCGAGAGAGACAATTTCTCTGTTGTCTTCCTGGAAATAGTGGTATCAGTGTTTGCGGTCCAGATCTTTATGAAGAGGAGAAAGCTTTACGATCCCCATCTGCAGGCTCTGGAGCTGAAATGTTCGTGTAAAGTGAGAACGTTTACTTAAAATAGCGACAATGATGATTCATTAACTTTGGGCCTTTATTTGAGCTAGAGCAAATGGACCAGTGTATTACTCTTAAGACAGTAAAAGCGGCAGTGCTCATAAAAGCTGCTCGTCAGATTTCTTGTTGAGCAATTGGTGACTGCTAGCTGAGAAATTATAGGATGATGACGTGTATTAAGATCATGAAACATCGCAGGGAGCAGATGTTCATTTGTGTATTTACTTTATTCTTTTATTTGTCTTGAAATCACCCAGTATTTCACTGTTTCCTAGTTAGGCTATATAAAATCAAACTGCTTAACAACTGGGCCATTTATTAATCATTCAAATACCTAAGCACACTGTTTCTTCTTAAATGTCCAATCCCAAGAGCAACCGCGTTATAAAATGCCACTTTTGTTTTGCCTGTATTTAATTACGATATTATTTCTCGATGACACCTTATTTATTTTCTTTATTACTGCACTGGAGACTCAGTGAGACATGGAAATCCTGACAAGTACAGCTGTAAGTTGGTCTTATCTGCCCTTTTGGTGACACAAACAGGAAGTGCTTGCTCCTAATCTCAGAGAGATTGCGCTCTCATTACGCTAACTCTACTGTCAGTGTGTATGTGAGTGTACAAAATATGCACAGGCATATTTCAGTATGAATGCAATCAAAGTATATTTAGAAGTACCAAGATAGGATGACTGCATATGCTGTGGAATTGATGTGTTGAGGTTGTGTTCATTTGTGTACAGTATGTATTCAGCTCCGTGCGGTGTGCTGTTAGGCCTGCCTTGGCCCGCACTCTGAAAAGGAAATGAGTCACTTATGTCCTCAAAACCACCATGGATAAAAGCGTGTTTTAGGAAACCATAGGAAATGAAAGCCTCTTTTTTACGTCACGACGAACAGCTCGTTCACAGTACTGAGCTGAATGCTGCAATCTCAGAGAGAAATGAGGAGGAAAAAAGAGAAGGTGACTTCTTTGCAGTCCAACCCACCAGCAAGTTCAAGTCATATCAAGGTTTGACTGAGGCTGTCGCCGAGGAAAAATATCCCCAGTGTGAACAAGGCTATTTGAGGAGTGATAAGTTAAGTGAGTGCTGAATTATCTGAGCTGCAGCCATGCTCTAAATCATGGTACAATAACTAGGCAGGCGTTGATAAAACAGCTACCACTTCTCTTCAGTAAACATGGCGATGAAAAGTGCCGTGACGCCTGGGTGCTACGGTCATAATCAAGTGCTTGAGTACCATGTGACTGATGACGCTTATACAATCGCCTTTGTTTACTTTTTATTAAGAGGCTTCTGCTAACACGGACACGTAGGGCACAGCAAAGAACCGCAGCGTACTGAAAATGTGGGCCGAGGAGATGGTGCAGAGTTAGCACGTACCGTATGCACGCTATAATCTGAAGTATGAATTCTAACAGAAGTTAAACAGGACTAAACTGTCAAAAATCCTTTCAGCCATTTGCATTGGTGATAAATAGTATGCAGGGTTCGAACTTCTCTCCTTTGTGTTTGTCACACAGCTGTTTCTCTAGCTTTTCTGTGAGCAACCAAACGCAGCGCTACGAAGGCCTGCAGGGAGAGACTGTCCCCACATCTAAACAATTATCATGTCTTGCCTCATGATATTACAGCTGGCTTTTTCTCTGAGAGCGGCCAATATAAACACTGTACTTCCAACATGGGCAGACATCGCAAATTCTTTTTCTTTTTCTTTCTAACTGCTCTAAAGGTGGTCTTAAGCCCAGCTGTACTTCGAGCTACATTCTTAAGATGCAAGGCTGACATGTTCACTGTGTTTACTCTCACGGTTTAGTGCGGCTAAGCTGATGAAGATGTCATTAGTTTTGCAATATAACTCAAAGCACCGGACAAACTGGTAACAGCGCTTTGCCACAACATGACTGGAGTTCGCTGCAGTCCTTCCCTGATATTACGATTATGTGATTTTCTTTTTAACACTTACTCAACCAGGAAATGAACTTCAAGTGAAAAATGTTGCACTAGGTCAGAGTTAAAACTTAAATTTTAGTCGTTCCTGTGAGAATCGCTGAGGCTGTATAGTATATACAGTTGTGAGAATCCTGCAAGGCTGTCATTAAACTGTAACTCGCAATCTGTGACTCTGTCGGCTCAGAACAGATTGCATGCTGACATGATTCAACTT
>VOQK01015225.1:3497-13695 GCA_015052645.1 Benitochromis conjunctus
AATAATCTGGCTGTATGTTTGACCTTTTTATTTTAGACTAGCTAGTGAACGTGTTGTAGCACCTCTAATCGGAAACAAAAAAGCAAAAGTGTAAAATCTACTGAAAACTGAAATAATAAATGTGTAAAATCTTGGATTTGATTATTTAAATCATTTGGGGTGGCGTGTCAAAAATGGCCACCCTCACATAGGTGATGAATCTGGAGCAATGGGTTATTCTTCCAGTAAATTCAGAGCTTGTGGTTGTTAACTTATCATATGATGCTCCTGTGTCATTCCAAACCCGTGCGTCCTCACATTATCGCCGGCAGATGATATGTTTTAATCAGGGTCAGAGTGCAAAGAATGGCAGAGGATAATGTCACAGAGAATGATGTTATTTTTACCGTTAAACACCCGGCTCTGTTTAAATTGCTACAGCTATTTAGAAGAGCTATATTCAAGAGGGCAGAGATCACAAACACCAGAGCTCTGCTGCACTGCACTGATCAAGAAAGCCCCCCCCCCCTTTTCTTTTTTTTCAAGCCATTTTTATAATCATTATTGCAACTTTATTTTTTAACAAAATAGTAATATCTAACTTAAATAGGCAGGTCAATCACCATCTGGCCAATGTGGAAGGTTGCTTTCGGCTAGCTGTTTTGTCCAGAAACTAGTACTCAGGTTTTTCTGAACTACAAAGATGATTGTGACAGGTCTGTGTAATAGTTACTGCTTCAATTAAACTTGTGATGATATTCTGCATGTTAGGACGTTGAACAACACTTTGAAGCTGACAGTTTGTGAATGTAATGGCCACTGTGGGCCCTGATTTCATAGGTAACCCTCTGTAATGTATTTACCACCTTATATGTAATTCAGCATATTCTTTCACTACTAATGGTAGTCACTTCTGTTTCTTGCATTAGAGTTGAAATATGGGTTGTTGTGTCTGAAACAATGCTGCTGTTTATATAAAAGAGGGAGAAGTGCTTGGTGTTTGGTGCGTCTCGGAGAGTACTGCGTTTGCCAAACTTCATTTGGTTTTTAATAACACTTTCCATTTTCATCAGCTATATGTGGAATAGAAATTGTATTTATATAGCACCTTCTATTATCTGTAAAGTAAGAGTGATTTAAGGTGGAAAAGAAAACATTTAAAATATAGGCATAAACAGGAAAATAAACAAATATAAGGCAACATAAAAATAGGCATAAAATGTAAAATCTGAGTTAATAAAGCAGAATACGTCAAACCTGTTACACGGCAATAAAAGCCACAAAGCAGTTGTTGCAATACGTGTCCGCATACAGCGACACAAACACAAACACACACACACACACACACACACACACACACACACACAGCTGGTTCATATTCACATCACTCTGTATTCATCCCCACCTCTTTCACTTGTTCGGTCTTTAAGGAGGTTTCCAGAAGCTCTTGTGTTAATACAGTAGTAGGCTAGCCACTCCAACAGCAGTGTTGTCTGGTTTCCAGAGAAAGCTCACGGGGTCATGTAACCTGCATAATACATACCGCATATGCAGAGCGGAACATATTATATTAATACACAGACGTTTTTTTAATGCACACTCAATATAAACAATATAGAAACTTCTATCTGGGATAATGTCACAATGTTTTCTATACCTCTTAGCCAACTCACAGTCACAGGATAGTGTCACCTGTCTAATATTAAATACACTATTGACTCTCTTTATCACTCAATTGATTGTAAAACAGACTGAAAAGGAAAACGCAGCTCAGGCCAGAGTAAAATGTTCCCTGAAATAAAACCCAACATGCAGCATCAAGTAACATGCCCCGTGTCATCTGACTGCTGATTTATATGATGGTTATCTAGCTTTCTTGCTGTGCTCTGTTAACCTTAGCCTGCTCGCACTGAGGACCCTTAGCAGCGTACAGACAGCTTGATCAATAGGTCAGTGTTCTGACAGCAGTCCTCGGGGTCTTGGTAGATGGAGAAACTGGGTGGGTTGAGGAAGGGGGTAGTTAAGGGTGATCATGTATCCCGCAGACAATAGAAGCAACTAAGCAGGTGGAACAAAACCCACAAAACACTCACTAAAGAGATGACCCTTATCCCAACTACTGACTCTGAACTCGAAGGCGCTGCTCTCATACCTTGATTCCAAAACCTAAATCAATACTTCCAGAGGCCAAGAATCTGCGATTTTCTTGCCTTCTTCTTGCCTTCATGATATACACTGCACTATAAGGTTAATCCCAGGCCTTGATGAGTTTGTACGTCATCTATTTTCCAATTACTTGACAAAGAAAGGGTACCTTAAGTCATTCCCACTTGTCTGTTATTACACGGGCTGAGCATTCACCCTGTCCTCGTGGCCATCTCCATGACAGACAAATAAAGCATGTGTTAGGCACGTGAGAGATGCAGGGGAGAGATAACCCTGCATTTACATTCAAACTGAGCTTTTGACAAAGCCTTAGCAACAGGCTCCTTAATCAGCGGTCTGGCTGCAGATCAGAGCCCCGGCCTGCTTTCACCTCTCCACTCTTTACAGCCATGATCTTGAGAAAGAGCTTTAAATTGGAAATTATTACACATTAAACCCTCTGCGCGCTGGCCAGGATCGAAATGGATCAATATCTTGCCCGCCACAATAAATCAGATTCTTTCTCTCTCCCCTTCTCTCTGTCCCCTTTCCTTTTTCGAGTGGCTATAGGCCACTGCTCAACTGGAACATATTTAGATTTTCTTGTAACAAATTAATTCCAACATTTTCTCTTGATTGAATTAGGGCAAGTGCTGATGCTGTCACAAGTGTTTGGGCTGCTCCTGGGGAGAGACAAATTGCCAGGCCTGGACACGGGTAACAAGCAATGGTGTTGAGTCGCTGATAATCTCCCCACTAATTCTCCATTACAGCAAAATGAGGCCATAAATCTTCCTGACAGCTGATCGATGTAAACATTGTTTCCCCCATGATTGCCAGCTCTCCCAGCGGAGCTACTGTCCGCTCACAATCCGCTGAAATTACTCCCGCACCAGCTCTCCCTCCCCTCCTCTCCTCCCTGGAACTGGTGTGTGTGCGCGTCGGACTGGCCTGGCGGGGAAACCAAAGTCACCGCTGTCCTGTCGAGGGAAAAGGTGGCCATCTAATTTTAGCTCAAAGCTTGCTAAACAAATGGGAAATATTAATCAAACTGTCTCCTGTTCAACCACTGGCACAAGCTGCTTTTTTTTTTTATCATCGAAGGATGACTCCTCTGCTGCTACGGCATTACACAAAGTAAACGGCAGTGAAAGATTGAGTTGTCAAATAGTCAAAGCACAAGACTCGTTATCAGCGTGTTCTCTGTTTGATAATATTCTGCACTATTATTAAAATCCAATATGCGTGCAATTACAGAGACAGGGATGCTGTTAAAACAGGATGTCTGGCTGTAATCACAGACAGAATAGACCATTTAAGACCTGCCACTTTAAGAGATCTGTTCAAATGGCATATTTGAACAGATCTCTTGGATACTTTATAACTTTATTCACATATAGCAATAAACAGTTTAAGACAATAAAAACTCAAATTGGTTTGAAGTTAAAACCAGAGGGCATACTGTTGTGGGCAGATTCTGACTGCTTCATTTTTTAAATTTTTTTCTTTATCTCATTATCTTCTTGATCTTTGTCATTTCTCAAAGTTATTCCTGTGCGTCAGAATCTGTGCCGCTCTCTGAAATCTTGCCTCTGGCACGATTCTCTGTCTGTTTGTCTGCTCCTAATTGGCTGGTTATTTACCACAAGTACTGATGAGGAGTTACTGCTCTCTTTCAAGACTAAGAGAGCTGGTCAAGACAGCTTTCAAAAGTTTGATATGCAGAGACTGATGCGTCTCCTATTCTTTTATCTCCTGCTTTTCAGCTTCCCAGGCATAATTGTCTCATATGTGTGTTGTGGATCAGTTGGTCAGTAGAGTTACTTCTAGTTTATTCTTAATCGCTAGATTAACCCTGGTTTCCACAGAAGTTGAGATGCTGTTTGAAATTTAAATTAAAAAAGGGTCCGATCATTTCCGAGTCATTTAAAGCCAATATTTGTTGAAAAAAGTACAAAGACAAGATATTAAATGTTGAAACAGAGAAATTTTATTGTTTTTGAAAATTATATGGCCCGTTCTGAAATTGATGCCTGCAACACATTTTTAAAAAAATGTAACAGGGGCATGCTTACTACAGTGTTGCATCACTTGTTCTTCAAACAACACTCTTTGATTTAAAAGAGAAATGTTTCCATTCTTGCTTGATGTAGGATTCTTTGTCATATTTCTTGTTTCATATTTTATCAAATCTTTTCAGTGAGGTGACAAGTTTGGACTAGCATGCAGATTCTTACTGCGGAGCCACATTGTTATTAGAATATGTGCAGAATGTGATGTAGCACTCTCTTCTGAAATAAGCAAGCCTCCAATAAAAATGTGATCTGTGGATGACGCCATATGTCTCTACAAACAATCTAACATTAATGGTGCCTTCACAGATGAGCAGGATACCAATGCTGTGTGCACTAATGCACCTTCACATTTTGAATTGTGCACTGATATTAAGCTTTATGGTCTTTTTTCTACTTAGCTTCTAGGAATTCATGATTTCCAAAAGAAATTTTGAACTGGGATGGGTCGGTCTGCAGAACAGTTTTCCACTTCACTTCAGTCGATCTTAAATGAGAGCCAGAGAACAAACTTTCTGTATATTTTTTTCAATTATTATGTGCATATATTAGGTGTCACACATTTGGCCACCTGCTGAAGTCCATTTGCTACCCTCTTCAACTCTGCACTGAAAAAGAAAGAACATGTTGGATTTCCTTAATTCAATAGTGTAGATTAGTTGCACACAATTGTTTTGCTTTGGCAGAAACTTAATAAACACAACGTATGCATATTCAATAAACCTGTGCATCTTGTGTTGATAAAACGTGACTAAAACATGTTTAGATGAAGTAAGTTGAGCTCTTGGAAAATTTTAATCCTTCACAGTTTTGTCACTTTATCCCAATACTATTCAATAACTTTTACCCCAATGCTACTTGGTCACTTAAATACTACGTTGTCTTCATATTACATCATGTTAAACAGAGTCTGGTTAACATAAAAAGGTAAATGGATTTACAACAACTTCCACTTGATCCATCCTCCTATCTCTATCTGGGTTGCAGGGGGGCAGGGGCATATCCCAGAAGTGATAGGGTAAGAGGGGAGGGTACACCCTGGACAGGTCGCCAGTCTATCACATAGAGACCAACAACCATTTGCACTCACATTCACACTTATGTGTAATTTAGAATCACCAATTAACCTTACTCTAATAACTGCATGACTTTTAACTGTGGGAGGAAACCAGAGCACCCAGAGAGAACCCACTGCAAAATAGCCCGATTACAGATTTGAACCCAGGACCTTCTTGCTGTGAGGCAACAGCCCTAACCACCATGCCACCAAGCTGTCA
Source organism: Benitochromis conjunctus (assembly GCA_015052645.1). Classification (NCBI taxonomy): domain Eukaryota; kingdom Metazoa; phylum Chordata; class Actinopteri; order Cichliformes; family Cichlidae; genus Benitochromis; species Benitochromis conjunctus. Next base: position 8,971 of record VOQK01015225.1, read on the forward strand.
ATCCAGGCTTAACAAAAGTAGGAAAGCTTTGATTACAAGGCGTGATGCAGAATTTTCTGTACGTTTTTGTCCTTGACAGGTTAAGCCACAATAAATAGCAATAGCATACACGTGGTGTGTGTGTAGTTGTCTGCCTCTTATAATCCCAGTGATTTTCCTGCAGTTTGAAATCTCATGTGATCTTGTAGTAGTAGTACAGTAGTAGAATGTTTTTTGGCTTTTTTGTTTGATGGGTTGTTTTGTTGTTGTTAGTTAGTTAGTTAGTTAGTGCTGAGGCCTGAGTCACACAGGCCTAGAGATGGCAGTCGGCAACCCCCTGGCAACCTCCAGGTCTAAGGGGAAAATGTTTATCCCCCAGCTGTTTGCAAGTTGTTGCTAGAGGCTGCTGGATGATACTGGTCAAAAAAGAGGGTGCTATATCAAAGACTTCATTGTGGTTGCTTGTGTTTCTAAAAGACTGCCACAGTTGGCAGTTGTTTGCATGGCAGAAGCTGACTTGTCTGCAAATCCTCACTAACTACTCACTGGGCGATAGTAAAACTTGGAAACATTGAAAGGCAAACCAGAAACGGACAACATTCGCTTTCAAAGTGAAAGTTGTGCCTTACTGCTAAAACAACACATTGCACAAGGTACAACCAATACTGTGAAGTTGAACTGTCTCTGTTGCGTGTTTGTGTCGCAATCTTCATGCCACTTAGTGAGTAGCATCTTCCATACAAACTCAAGACAATCGTAGCAATCTCTTAGCAACCGAAGTAACCACAAAGAGGTTTTTGGACATTTTACAGCTAATTTCACTCAGCAACTGCCAGCAACCTCCTACAACCACTTGCCAACTGGTTGGAGAATACATATTTTTCCCTTGTAATTGGTGGCTATCAGGAAGTTACTGACAAGCCTCTAGGCTTGCATCACTAGGGCTTTAGCAATCAGTTCCACAGCAACCACTTGAAACTGGTTGCTGTGATCAGAAAACACTTGTTTTGCTATAGCAACTTGTGGTTGCCAGTGGATCTCCAGCCAGTATCTAACCCTATATGATCCGGGGCCTAATAAAATCATTAAAGTTGGACACCAGACAGTTGAGAATTGCCTCTTTAAATCTAACACAAGCCGTAGCTTTGAGTAAAAATCATTTGTAGGTTTATGATAACGAGTGGTTAATTGCACATTATGACATTGCTTTTAAAGTAGCTACTGTGTGATTGTCAATTACAAAGTAGCTACTTTACAGAATTGAAAATGATGACAGTACTAACCATGGATTTACACGATTATCTGCATTCTTTTCTAGCAACAAGTTACCTAGAAATCAATGAGATAACCTGTGTGACATTTTACAAAGGAATATTTATCCTGTTTCACAGAAAAAAGGTAGAACTTCAGAAATCCACTACAAAGAAGCCAATTTCCAGGCTCTCTGTTTCACTATCCTCTCTCTGTCCATTCAAACAGCTCTGACTGCCTGTATGGGAGGATTTATGAGTGCTGTGACCATCCTGTACCCAGGGGGCATGTGTGACAAACCGGGCGACATCCTGCCTTGGTTCTAAAGGTTACTCAGGCCACTACTCCATTGCAATTGGTCCCTGTCTGGATTTGTCACTAGCATTATGACTTCATCACCCCGGAGAGGAGGAAAAAAGAGAGAAAAAGAAAAACAGTTTGCACTCATCCGTCAATGTCCATCTCAAATTACAGCTCAACCAATCACTGGTGAGGATCAATAGGGAGCGGCTGGGCAGGGTTGTGGTGGAGGGAGGGGCTGGACAGAGGGATAAGGAGAAGAAGGGAGTGTCCGAAGATGCCTGGTGAAAGACAGAGGAATAACTGATCAATACAGGAGGATGGATTTTGTCATTTTGAAGAGGTCTGTCAGAGGGTAGTTCACTCCCACCTGCTTGGAGCCATATCCTCCAACTCAGGTTGCGGATGACACATCAGTCCATCACATTGTTCTGGCCCAATCCCCCCTCACCTCTCCCTCATTCACTACTCTCACACTGTTAGCATTAATCATAGCTTTAGAGATAATGACACTCACAATGAGCACTTATTATTATCATTGGCTATCAATTTGCATAGATCAATGGTACACCTTCAAAGGGCAATCTCGAACAATGATCTGTCTCCACACAGTTGTAATTGCAAAGCATCGCTTATAATATTGTTTCATCCTACGCCTCCTCCACATTCCAAGTCACACTGTGTGTTAAGCCTGACCCCTGCACTCCTCCACACATGAGGAGAGGCGTATACACTGCCAGTGCCAGTCTTACGAGAGCAGTGTGTGCATGCTGAGTGATTAACTCAATAAGAAACAAAGATCTCCTTTATTGGGATGCTCAGTGCTGTAATGGTTGTTTGATTGGAAGCCAGTGGCTGTATTGACAGGTGAAGTGGACTGATTAATGGTAGCTTAAGCCAGTAAGGATAACAGTCCTTCTCATGGCTTATTTAACTCTAAAAGAGTGACTGATGGTCCACTGCAGGGGTGTCGTCTAAATCATTCCCCGCTGAAGCCTCTAAGCACAGTAATGGGGCCATTTATGCACAGCCCTTCAGGAAACATTGATTTGGGGGATTTTAATATAACCCGCTGCTTACTTTTGTTCTTAACACGTGAATGGATATAGCTAATACTTGAAGCTCATTGTAACGAGATAATGAAACTCATGAAAATGTTCAATATTCAATTTTAAGGTCAGAACAATTTTTAATTCTAATAGCTTTTATTATAAGGAATATATTTTCCCCAAAGAGTCAAAGACACCCAATAATGCAATGAGAGATATGCTTTCAAGAAGAGGTAATTACTTTCTGGGTGGTAATTAAAAACCTTTACGATAACCCTGGGTCAACAATGCACTGGTACATTTAATTTATTTAAAGTTATTTAAAGTGTTACAAAGTACTACAAAGCAGCTGTATCTTATAGGCTGCAGTAGGCAAGCTGTCTATTACAGTCTGCTGTATATTGCCCTATGCTAATCAGCTGACCCAAGGTCCAGATTTTTAAAGTAAGGCCAGAGCAGTAAAGAGAGAAGCAGTTTTACTTAAAACAAAGCATGCAGAGGAACTGAATGAATATAGAGTATCAGTATTGTGTCTGTCATGGGGGTCAAAGGTGGCTTGTTTGGGGCTTGGTTGAAGCTCTGGTTTCAATTCAGTGGATCAGAATAGCTCAAATTGACACCAAGACCCATCTGCCCACTGAATTAATCCTCCACTCTCTTCCATTTGGCCATTTTTTTGTTTTCTTTATCAGCTCCATCCATTTCTTTATTCATTCAGTTGACTTTTGAAAGGGGAGAGGTGACATGTCCCGGGGCATGTATGTGGTATTTTTTTATTTTTTTTTAATCCAGCGATTTCAAGTGTAACATTTGCAGACTGCAGGGTCACTGGCAGTTATATTTTCCCTCTCCCTCCTCTCTCTCTCTCCCTGTGAAATCGATCGTTTGTTTGTGAGCAGCTCAAACAGAACGGGAGAAGGATTCATAGCTCTGCTGGCAACGCAAGCAGAGCAGAAATGCTGCTGGGGAAAGAGACAGGCAAAAGGCAGAAAACCTCCCCACTCACAGCATCAGTGCACATGACCTTGGGGCCAGAGTGAGCTAGCAAGGAGGCGGGTGGAGGAACCGCCCAACAAGCGTCGGTGCACACACAGAGGAATTAGGAAGGCAGAGAGAAGCGCAGGTCTGTGAGCCCTAGCCCTCTGCTTAAGTGAGTGCAAATTAACTGAAATAAAACTTTTAAAGGTCAATATAAATTTGATTTGTTGTCTGCACACTAAACCTTAATCACATTAGAACAAAGTTCCCTTGCTCTTTGAAAAAGGCTCCTCCGCCATGTTAATCTGTTTGGCTGTTAAACATGAAGGGCAAGCAACAGGTGAGGAGCCTTTATGTGTGTCTGTGGCCCGAGTAATAGAGAGAGACTGCAGCGAAACGCAGACAGTAGTCGACAGTAGCTGACACTGGCTATCAAACAAACAGCGCGGTGAAGATGTCTGCCAAAGAAACAGCCTCTGGTGAGAAACACAGAATGAAGGAAGAGGGGGAGAATAGAGCGATAGCAAGAGAAGATGACAGAATGACACACGGGGGACAGAAATGTTTGTTTTCGCGTGAGCCTGCCTCTCTGTGCCGAGTGCATTGCTTGCCTCGCCTCGCCTCTTCCTCTTGCTCTGTCATAGCCGTCTCAGTGGCGACTGAGGCAGTGGAGCCCCACGGGGGTCAGCCATGTAAGGAACATAAAAGGCCAATTTAATTTAGCACGTCCGCGGCTACAAAGTATTTTAATTCCGACAGCTGTGACTGAGGAGTTAATATTTGACTTGTCAGAAGTGGGGCCGGGGCCAGTGAATCATTGTAATTCTCATTAAGAGGCTCTCCCCCAGCAGCACCCTAATGCAGAATAATGAAAGTCAAGACGGAGTGAGCTTCTAATGCCAGTTGAGGCCTATCTTTTAATATTCCCCTCTTGATGGATTAGGGAAGCAGGAAATTCATCTTGGATCATAGGGCCTAATTTAATAAGGGATCATTCCAGGAGTATTGCATTTTATAATAATGTCATTTAAAGTGTCGTCTTCCATTTTTACTGTCCCATATGTATGCTTATATAATGGTGCCGGAGGGATGTGTTTTTACAGTGCTCAGATCTCTTCTGTGTCCACGCACGCCCTCCAGACCACACTACACCATCTCTCTGTGGTCT
>VOQK01015234.1:10944-25507 GCA_015052645.1 Benitochromis conjunctus
AAATACAAAAACATTTAACTGGATTAGACAGAAAGGGCAGGTTTAGACAGAAAAAGCTAAAAAATTGTGTTAACATAGAATGTGTATAACTTGCTCATCCATTAGCTTTACATTTTCTCTAGTAACTCTCGTCTTTTAACCACCTGCCTCAATATTTTATACTTAGGCCCATAATCTGTTGTGCAAAGACACAGTTTTTGCATTTTTTTTTTGCCTATGTACACAACCACAGTGGATTTTATATTAAACAGTCGATATCTGATGGAAATTTTGCTTTATTTGTTTAGGGATTATAGCCATTTTTTGTCTAATCTCAGAGGCCCAAAAGTAATTTGACAAACTATAATCATAAGGCTCATTTTGTTATGTTGTTTTTCCTTCCTTGAGATGTTCTGCTAGGCTTCTGCTGCAGCCACTTTGAGTTGCTGATTGTTGTCTCTATTATGTTCAACACATAATTTAGTATGCTTCAGATCATGCTGCATTAATTTACTCTTCCCCTCGTTCTGGTACAAGTTAAACTGTCCAGATATTTTTCCACAACTGTGCAGGCTCTTTTAACTGGTTTCCGACAAAGTCTAATCTGTCCTTTTCAATCTTGAGTGTAACGAGCAGTTTGCACGTTGTTAGCCCTCTGTATTTACCTTCATTCGTAATAATCTACAAAATTATTAATTTGAACCTAATGATGCCCTACCTCACTTACACTGACATCTCCTTGGGAGCAAACCTCACCTGTCCATGGATACTGCTTGTCAGTCAGTTGTGTAATTAGTTCTGATTCTCCAAAAAAGGGGGACTGTGCATAAACGTGATCGTAATTCCTCAAGAGTGAATGCAAAATTTTGTAAAATCTCTTAAATGGCAGTGTCTTTGAAGCTGCACCACAACCACACTGTGATTGTTTGATTTAAAAGCGACTGTGGTAGTGTGCAGAGGCAAAAGTGCAAAATGTTCCATTTGTCCAACAAAATATGGACTTAACTGTAAATGATAATGAAAATGTAGTGGCCAAAATGTCAGGGCTCAGAAGGAAAAAAAGCACACAAAGCCATCCAAAAATACAACGCTTATTAGACTACCAGGATTAAGAGCTAGTTTATATATGACTAAATGTGAGTGGAAACCTCACTACTAGAGGAAATTCTAGGATTACAAGAAAGGAACAGAGAATGGGATTACTGTGCTGGTAGATCACACACATGCACACATGCATATACACAATAGGCTTTTGCATGACTGATAAAGAGTGGTAGGAGGAAAGATTTTTGTTATTTCTTTCTTATTGACTGGTCATATTGTTAATTATAAATGACTTTTTAGAGATAACAGATGGATAGTATCATAAACTGATGAAATGTCTACAACCCACTGGCAGAATTATTCACTGTCTTATAGCATTTTATTGCCACAGAAATGAAAATGTGTTCATTTTTATTTCCAAACAGTGTTAATAGTGGGTGCAGCCCAGATTTGGTCTTAATGCAGTTATTTTGACCTGCATCCAATCAGGGCAATGAAACGTGATGTAGCACTAAACAAAAATGTCTGTCATATCAGACCTGTGACGTTTTAGATAAACAACTGTGGCAAGGATTTCGGGATCTCAGCTTTATCAGGATTTTTGGCTAACTAAACAAGATATTAGGGCTCAATTTCAGCTGTTGCTCTCAGACATATAATTTGGTCATTTTGGAGTAGGGTGGAGGAGGAGTCATATTAAACATCTTTTTTTTTCTCTTTCTGACTTTAAGTATTTCCATGATGGATAAAGCTCATAATGTTTTGTGAAACATATTGAGCCCAGTGCTGCTAATCTTAAAGGTTATTCTGAAATCTTCTACAAAACTGTGATCTCACCTGATGTGCCCATATTCAATGTATTTCAGCTAGCCAGCTGTGCACAGATGCATGTTAGCTGTCCAGAATAAACCTCACTCTGAGTGGTCTGAATTGATTTTAGTTAGCCAACTAAAACCACCAGGCTTAGGATAGTTGCTAATATCTGAGCCTTTTTGCTTTCTCCCAATAGTAGCCATTAAATCAAACCACCCACTATTATCACACGCACACGCACGCACACGCACACACGCATGCACGCACGCACACACACTAAAGCATGCTGCTCTTTCACAGCCTTCAATCTATCTGCCTCTTGTCAGCAGGCACTCCCTTTCTTTGATTTGCTCATTGCAGTGTTCTTCCATGTTGTGGTACCTGATGTTATGTGCCCTCTCTTGTTTTCGATAGCATGGGCCATAGACACAAAGACGGATAAAAGAATCCCGGGGAGGGGGAGAATGGTCTGTTCACCCTGCCTTCATATGTATCTTCCTTCATATGTATCCACTGCTTGCAGGGCATAGCCTTGAGAATGCAAGATCGGATCAAAATGATCCTCTCCGCTTCCTTTCTTTGTTTTCCTCTTTGTGTACATTTCAGAAAAGTGCATATTTATTCAGCCATTGCATTAAACATCCATTTTTCCATGGCAACCAGGCGCTAATGATCCATTTAAGATGTGTAGATACAGCATCGCTCACTGTTTTTCATTTCTTTTACATTAGACCAATAGAGTGGGAAGGCACTAAGCTAAAAAAAACCATGAAGTTAGTCAGTTTTATTAACAGCTGATTGAAACACACAGATTTAACCATTTTCTGTGTCTCCACTGGTAAAACAAAATAGACACACGGTGCCAAATTACCAAATAATATGTAAGAAGACGCACTCAGTATCTTTTATTGGATTGGATTAGGGTTACAATTTGTGCTTTATCTGTGGTTTGAAATGATGTGGATACAGTACTTTGTCTTTAGAGCAAATGCAATAATGCCAGACTGCATTAATATAACCAAAAATTATAAACCGAAGGTTGAATATGTTGAATTTTTCAGAGTACTGCGGTTATCTTATTCCTCATTGCCATTTGTCTGTCAAAAGGATTACACAAAAACCACTTGGCTGAATTTAATAAAACACGATTGAGAGGTACAGTAGTTTGGAAATGTCTTGAGCCACTCCTCATTTTTTAATATTTTGATAGGACAATGTGAAGCCTAAAGCCTTACTGAAGTGGCACATTTAGTATCAGTCTCTAGTGGCAGCAGAGCATAGGTTCATCTCACAGAACAACATTAAATCACACATGAGGCGTTCTTAGTCTAAGGTAAAGACACACAACCAGATAACAATTTCCTCCCTCACTCGATAAGCTGCTTAAACAAGCACTCGGTTTAAGTACAGTCACTTTATACCTACCAGTATTTTAGTGCCTCTGGTGTCACAATTGGAAAAAATACACTTAATGTGACGCTGACAAGAAATGTGACCACACATTTGCATGATATTTTTGTTTGTGTTTTCTAATAAACATGGGCTCTGTTTTGTATAATAGCTAATATTAATTTATTAATTTTAAAAATTAAATTCTTTCAGATGTATTTGGTGATTAAAAATTAAACTTGACATATATCCATGATTATGACAGAACTTTTACAACCCTTTCTACCAAAATAACAAACCGTGAAACACTTCACTCAGCCTCTGCTACCACTTTGTATTGCATATCTAAAAATTGATCAAATGTTTCTGTATGATGTAAGATGTGTGCAGGCTTGACAAAACAGACAAGAAATTATATTAACAAAGTCCTGATTTATGTGGTCTGTCATTTTGAATTCAGGACTTTAGAGGTCACTGGTGTTTTAGTCGCTCTCCCTTCCATTTTCTCAACCACATTCAAACCTTGTTGGCTCCTCCCGGTTTTCTTTGTAATGATAAATGTGGTGAGAGTAAATGAAAATGAAAACCAAGGTCAAGTTATTGTATTTAGCTGATGGGGGCTGTGCTTTTGCTAATTGCGTTATATATCATGTAGGGGTAAAAGTGCAATACTGGTTGAAGTTATACCACAGTTGAGCCTTATCGATTACTTTACATCTTGCAGAATTTGTTTGGTCATAGACCTTATTGGTCTTTTTCTTTTCTTTCTTTGATTTCCTTTATAAGAAATGTGGCTGTTTACAGTCGGGGAAATTATTATTTGAGCCCCTTGCTCACTTACAAAGAAATGAACTCTTATTTTTATGACAGTTTCATTTTAATGGAGACAGAATATCAACTGAAAATCCAGTAAAAACATATTAAATAAAGCTTATAAATTGATTTAGTACTTGGTTGTGGTATCGTTGTTTTTAGTTACACAAATCTGATGATTGATTTTGGGCAACTCCTCTTTACTGAAACTCTAAATCCTTTAAGTTTATTGACTGCCACTTAGCAACTCAATGCTTCAGCTCCCCCCATAGAGTTTCTATAGGACTGAGGACTGAGGTCTTGAGACTGGCCAGGCCACTCCATGAACTTAAAGTGTTTCTTCTTTAGCCACTGCCTTGTTGTTTGGCGTGTATTTTGGGTCATTGTCCTGCTGGAAGACCCATCATTCACCCATCTTCAGTTTTCTGGCTTTTATGGTACATGGTCCCATCCATTGGCCTGTCAATGCGATGTCAGTGTCGACCTGTGTGCTTAGCAGAAATACAGCCTAAAATCTTATTGTTACCACCTCTGTGCTTGACTGTGGGGATAGTCTTATTGGGTAATATTCAGCATTTCTCTTCGAGTTGATGTCAGATAGCTTGATTATAGTTTTATCAGACCACAGCACTTTCTTCCAAGCCTCCTCTGAATCATTTAGCTGCTTACTGGCAAACTTAAGTTGGGCCTGTGCATGTGCCTACTTGAGCAGGAGGAACTTGTGTCCCAACCAAGCTCCTCCCTTGTAGTTTTGTGCTGATACACCACCTTTCTCATGATTATCCTCACACCATGAGGCATGATCTTGCATGGAGCTCCAGACCGAGGGCGATTAATGGTCATTTTATACTTCTTCAATTTCTGAATAATTCCACCAACAGTTGTCACCTTCTCACCAAGCTTCTTGCAGGCCATTCCAGCCTTGTCCACATGTGCTTTATACATATAACAAGCTGAGAACAGGAGTATCTGTAATTGATTGGCATGTTTGCCACATGGGTACACAGCCAATTTCTTGAAGCCAGAATTCTGTCTGGGTTAAAGGGGATCAAATACTTATTTTACTTTTTGTTTGTTTCAGTTTAGAGTTAATTATCTGCACTCTAAGTGCTCCAGAGTTATTGAAAAACCTGTAAATGCTCCAAGATTTCAGTTTGACGATGTGTTGATCACCTCACCATATCAAAGAGTCATTGTTACACGGGCATTGGACCCCCAAAATGTGGTCCAGTAGATTTAGTGGATATCTCAGGAGTTCTACTCCAAGGTTTATCAGGAGCAGCCTGGAAAGTGAGACCAAAAAAAAAAACCCCCAAAAAACATTTTCCCTCCTTCTGACATGAACCTTCACTTAGGCTGAATCAGCTAATGCTGTTATCAGTTGCTATGGAGACTGACTGAGTTAGGATGTTGCTGTGGAAACTGAGCAGCAGCTCATTACCACCCACAGCAACCCTCCACACTCGCTTGAGCAGCACCACACAAATACATAGCTCATACACACTCATTTAAATACACACATACACAGCAAATATGTTTTTTCATGATGTATCAGCTGTGAGTATGATAAATATTGCTTTTATTTAAACCTGACAGCGATACAGTGACGCGGTGCATACACCTGTACAAATGTCAGGCAAGCGGCATTGGTAATATTGCTCATGTAACGGTGACATGTGTACTGAAAGGAGACAGGGTGGGTGTGGTGATTATTTATTGGTCATCATAACTGAATGTATTGTGCCTTTCATCCTAAATGTCACACAGCACACGGCACAATAGCTCCAAGAAAGGAGATGATGCATTTTCTTCCAGACTTCTTTGTTCTGCAGCGCAGGTTTGGCGAAGTTTTTGAAGAAATTTTACAGTGCTTTTATTAAAATTTTGTATTAACAGGTAGCTCAGCGTGGGTTCACGTGAGTCAGTCTCTTAAAGATTAAATTACCATTTAGCTCTTCGTGACAGGAGCTAATCACTAACCAGCACTTTCATTATCACTTCATTTAGCGTGTGGCTTCCAGGTGCGCTCAAGCTGAAATTTGCTCTCCGTGAGCCCTTTTTCACCCCAAGCACTCAGAGAATGTCACAGTAGGAAAGAAAGCACACGTGTTACTAATATTATTCTGTTCAAATGTTCCAGTAACCCACGGCAGCGTGACAGTAAAACCAACATGCATACAATAGCAGCCACTCGAAACTGAAGAAATGGAATTCAGCCATTCTTTATTCTTCTAATTAAAACTGGTGCCTTTCCTACTGTGACATGACAAAATGTCTGCCGTGGAAAAGGGCCCGGGTGGGAGGGGGCAGATGTGGTCTCTCTTATTTGCAAATGGATCCTGCCTTTGTTTGTTTCCAGCAGTCTGGGTTTAGTCTGGGTTCAACCTTTTTCACCTCACAGTCATACCTTTTGTACAACGCCATCCATTTCCTGACTTGCCTGCTTTTTGCGAGATCATGCTAGATATTTTATCTTTTAAAATGTAGTTTTATCAGTGTGCATAAGAGGAATGATTAAGATTATTCCCCCTTATTATAAGGCTCATTCCATTATTTTAATATTTTTCGCAGTGATTTAGAGTCACAAACTAATCTCTCCCTTAAAACATTTAGCAAACAGTGTAACAACCACGTAGGTGAAAATGATAAATTATATATATAATTATCGTGGCATGTTACACTTGATTTACACAAGACAATGTTGATATCAGTCATCTCTGTCCATTTGTTCAAAGTCTCTGTTAAAATGTAAATGCTGAAGAAAATCTCGACCCATGCACTTGATCAGGGCTTTCTCTCCCCGCTGTTGTTTATTAATTCAGTAGTAGCTGTGCTGCTTGCTGTGGCTCAGTGTTTCACTGCTCCCCTGATAGTTTCCGCTGTGATACTGATATATTCAAAAACATACAGGCACACTCTGCACACTGCCTGAGAAGTCCATAGGATTGGCTTTGCAGTGCACCCATATGGTGTTTCATTCTAGCTACTCGAAGCACAACATTGGACTACAGTCAAGTGCATTAGCACAGTGTTCTCTATAACATCATAGTGCTAAAATTATCTTTTATATATGTAGGCCAGAGGACAGAAATTATATTAAGGCTATAATTACACAGGACATGTCTTTTGTGCATGAAGCTACGTTTTCTAAGTGTTATGCATGCTACTTGTGCACACCTCCGTCTCTGTTTGACTTTCTGTTTCAGAAGCATTGGGTGAATCTAAAAATCCATTTAACACGGATGTTAGTATTCTAATTACTGGCCTATTAACATGCTACACCGCACATGTTGCCATGATAAAACATTTGCAGGCTACACCAGAGCTCCGTATAAGCGAGTCCATCAAGTCTCACTGTCTCTTGTTGCTTCACACTTGATCGACAGAGCTTTGTCATAAAAATGAAAATGAAATCTGTCGTCTCAAGCATTTTGTCACCGCATGTGCCGCTGAACCCTCAAAACAGTTAAATATAGAACTCAACCAAAGCCTTTTCTGTTTCTTGATGTAGTAACAGCGTCACCCACTGCAGGACATATCTGGCTATCCATATGGTCACTGATACAGCTATAAATACTGCGCTGTACATCTTCATTCACCAACAGAGAACACACACACAAGCTTCTACTTAATCATAATGGATTAACTATCGGGTGTTGTGTTTTGGAATGTAATTCCCAAATCTCCCAAACTCATTTTAAAACTATGAATGCACTGTAGTAATTCCTTTGTGGACTGCTGGATAAACAAACATCTCCACACAGTGATATCACACATGCAGTTGGTAAAATTCACACTCACAGACTTGACAATGCCAGTGCGCATACTGTATCAAAGTGCTCGCTATTGAACAAACCATTAGCACTGGTACTCTTAAAAATGTGAAGGCTGATCGCGAGATAGTTTTGCCACATGCGGTAATTCGACAGTGGCGGTGAAAATGAAAGCTGCATCCACCTGCACTCAGCAGCAAGTGGGCACAGCCAGAGGCGGTCTATGTGTGCCCGATGCACACATGGTGCACCTGTTTGGGAGTGCGCTGTACCGTAGGTATTTGTCTACTGATATGTTTGTGCGAGACTGGGGAGTGTTCATTAGCTAACTGGTAATGTAACTGACTGGTGCTGTTTATAGTGGAGCCCACGCAAACTCCTAAAGAAGCTGTGAAAACGCTTGTTCTCTTGTAAAGAGCACCACCAACTGAAGCTCTGTGTCTGACACCGACAGGGCAGGCACTTTACTCCGTAATACATATGGTGTCTCAGTGCAGGGAAATAGCGCTGAAACACAGAGAGTGGAAAGAGGTAAATGAGGTCTCGGCAGCAGGAGAGTTTAGTCAATAGAGGAAAAAGGAGAGAGAAAAAAATCTAATTTTAGCCAGGTCATTTATTCTTTAATGTGTGTGAACCCTTTGTTATTACTAGTATCTTTCCTTCTTCTTTTTATACACAGCAAATTGCACTGAACAGAGAAAAAAAGGGAGACGAGGAGAGGAAATTCACTTCCATAATTTAGAGTGAAAAAAAGAAGCTTTTCTTCTTTCTCATCCCTCAGCTGATTTCTGTTTTCATTTTCAAGGGGAAATTAAAAGTTATTTTGGTTCACTTTGGACAAAACCTCTTGTCCGACATGTTTTATCTCTCTAAAACACTCACACTAAATGCACTGTGCATATTTTATAATAATATCACTGTGCAATTTCTTCACACAAAGCTATTTTCTGGTGGCCTTTTGTCTGTATTTACTCTCGTAATTTTGTCCCATTAATTAATCAACTGTATTTGTTTTGTGTGTTGTTTTGCTAATTGATTAGGTCATTTAACCTGTTTTGCAAGGTTAAATGACTTGAGCTCAAAAAGCATCACTCCTTTAAAGCAAACTGACAGCTTGGCTTTGATCTCGTATTCACTGTTAATGTTTTTTGGACATATAGGCAAACTGAAGTAGGTGTTGAGTCATCATTCAGTCATAAAATTTGCCTTCAGGGATGTCAGGGTCTTAAGTTCCTTGGGGTGGGGTTTTTATCCAAAGGAGTTAATGTACAGGTTTTCTAGCTTTGGCACCCTCTGCTGGTTAAATGACAAATTAAAAATGTAATTACAGATGGGGCCAAGCTGCTCAGCAGAGCAGTTAAAGAGTGCTGGTTCATACTGCTGGAGTATTTTCATTATATCATGTTCATTGCAGAATGGTGAACATGTTTTTTTGTACCAGTTATTAACATGACCTCAATTTAAACCCTGTGCAATGAAAGATGTGACACAATAAACATGAACTCATACTGCACTGTCTTCCAGATTTTGGATTCATTTTTTAAGCCATTAACCGAAAATAAACAGCATTTTCGCATGAGTAAAATTTTGCTTAAGCAAATTATTGCAAATTAACAAATATGTTTCCTGTTTGATCACTCATCACAGTGCCTGTTAGCGGTCATTTTTAATATGGTCCCTGCTCCAGCTGAAAAAAGCAGGATTAGCATCTTCCAAACACCACCCATCATAGTTCATTGATGTGGGTTCAAAACAGACCACAGAGGCCTGGGAGGAGCCAACCAGATGATTGTCTGTGCCTCATGTTTTCCAACATCTTAGCGGTTCCAGAGAAACAGACATGCACACGCTGAGAGAAAAAAGTACAAACAATGATGGGGTAAATGTGGTAGCACTTCTGGGAATATTCATGCATGACAACATGTAAGAATCAAACAGACTACACAGCATGCTTTAAAGATACAGAAAGAACACAGTAATGGAAGGATTTTAAAACACCTGTAATTTCTTTATATTTTGCTTTCAATGGGCCAGACTTTCTTGTAATACTTTTAAAGTGGTATAAAAGTTAATAGTTCTACAGGCTCTCTGAAGAGCTTTTATTTTAAACATTGGCTGCTTTTCCACTTGTTTTCTGTCCAGTCCTTGTACCCGACCATTTTCATAAGAATTTCATAGAAATTATTTGTTTGTTAAGCCACTTAACACTAACCTATAAATCATTCAAGCATAAAAAAGGTCCCTTACTCAAGGAATAATTAAGACTTGCCTTAGGCGCTTTGTTACTAGCACCCCGTCACACTGCTAACAACAACCTTTTTTGTCTTTACCTTGGCATAGCTGGTGTATAGTGTGTACTTAAAAGTTTGAGGAAACCAGGCAAGTGGAGGGCAAACAAGAAGTGGCAGACCTTAGAAAAGCTGAGGTATGCCAGATTACTCAAGATCTGAACTGAAAATCAGTGGAATCAGGACTTATGGAGTCAGGAATCAAATTTATGGAATCATGTATGCAGAAAAGTATCATCAGATTTTGATCCAACATGCAATTCCATGTGGAATGCAACTGTCAGCAGCTTCATTTGTCAGCAGGACGGTAAATCCAGACACACTGCCAATGCAGTAAAACTGTACCTGGATAGAAAAACCTAGAATGGATAACTATCAGTCATGGATTGGCCTCCCCAGAGCCTTGACCTCAACATTATTGAAGCTGTTTGGGATCATCTTGATAGAGAATAGAGTAAAAGGCAGCCAACGTCCAAAGACGAGCTTTAAATGTTCTTCAAGAAGCCTGGAGAACTATTCCTGAAGACTACTTTAACAAGAAAACTCGACTAAGAGAGTTCAGGCTATATTGAAGAATAAAGCTGGTCATACCAAATATTGTTTTTCAAGCTTGTTAGAATTGTGGAAACTCGGTGTATCATATCAAGACTGTTATAAGCCACTTTTAAGTGAAAGATTGAATCCTTAATGCTTAAATGTAAAAATGCAACACTTCTGACTCTGTACTTTTAGTAATTGTTACTGATTACATGAAGGCACTCTCTCTTTT
This sequence comes from Benitochromis conjunctus, assembly GCA_015052645.1. NCBI lineage: Eukaryota > Metazoa > Chordata > Actinopteri > Cichliformes > Cichlidae > Benitochromis > Benitochromis conjunctus. The sequence goes on from VOQK01015234.1 coordinate 21,813, forward strand.
ATGAGTTCAATACGTCAGCTGCCTTTATTCACGATAGAACTAAAACGAGTAGACATTTCGCCATAGGACAGAAGAAGTTGAGAGCTTTTGTAGACACGTCATCTTCCCGACCTTGTTGAAGTTGTGTCTGTAGTAATGAGCATGAATAACACTGGCTCTCATATCCTAGTCTAAAATAAATACATGATCTTGACTAATTGTTAGGTTGGTAAAGGAAACTAGATTCAGAAAGGCTTAAACTACTGTCGATTTAAGGAGTTAGACACACATTTCTGCTGACAGCGTTAAGGTCAGATCAAGGTCAAAGATCCTAACAAATGAAACAACATCGGTCACATAGACAGTCAGTGTATCTGCTGGTTAACAGTGACTGTTTTTTCCTCTCCGTCATGACACTCTGACTTAATTTGTCTAAGCAGAGAGAAGAAAGACTGGGCCCATTGGTTATATGACAGAGAATCAACAATGAGCAGAGATGTGTGGCACAATTGTTTTATTTGCAGTCTTTTCTTTTTTTCTGTTTCTCTGTTCCCTCTGGCCTTTTGCTAACCCCAATTACATGCTTGCTTTCTTTGCCCTGCCGCCTCCTGGTGTGCATATCCTGTTGGCATAAGGAGCTTTGGCCGCTTTTCTAGGAGACCAGAGTCTGTTCCCATCAGTGGAGCTGTCTGTTTGCATGGGAGTTTTGACTTGGTAGATTAATCCATGTTTACCACAACACAGTTAGGGACGTAACTAAGTAGATACCAAGCCAGATTGACTGAGTGAAAATGAAGCTAGGGATTGTGGTGTAATAAATGAAGTGTCTGTGTTGGCTGTAGTGATTTTTGTGTTATTTCGTCATTACAGTTGAGGACAGCCACAGACAGTTGTAAAGTTTCAATGGCTTCATTTTGATGCACTATAAACAAAACTGCCTGTCACTTACAAGAAGAATCTTCTGCAAAGGTCCTTGGGAATGTCGGTGTCCTCCTATAATGGCTGTTAACTCAATTCAGATATTTTGCAGAGGCAAACCAGAACTAGATCAAATTTTCATGCATTCTCTTTTTCTGTTGCTTAAATCTAACCTCATCACATCATAGTTTATTCCTTTGGTTATTTTTTTGTTCCTTTTCGGGGAATTAACTTGTCCTAAGTGGGCATTTCTTCCAGGATGAAATATACCTGTCATCAGTTCCAATAAAAGGAAATGATGTCTGGCAGCTACCGAGTTACTGGCTAAATTTGGTCCCCAAGACAACTCCTAATTCCCTTTGTTGGGGACTGTTTGGCTGTCTCGGTTTTGGCGTGATGGTGATTTATAGTTATTTTGCACCTGGGCCACAAGAGATTTTCTGGGCCTCTGAAAGCACACACACACACACACATGCACATCCAACACACATCCTACAAGTGACCTGTTGTGGTTGTAGCTCATAGCATACGCAAACACAATGTCTGCTTTAGAGTGGAGCATTTAAAGGAAGCTTACAGGTGAGACGACTGCAGTGCATTTCTTTGTTTTTGAGTTGATAAAACTGTGGTTTTGACCTGGAACTTGAGAAAAGCCCCCAATAAATGCTGATGTTAGATGTCTTGCAAGTCATACAACTGCACAACATTCAATTATAATGATGCTTTTACATACGGTTTATTTGTCAGTCTTGCTTTGGGAAATAATACAATTCGAACGCTTGTTGGAGCCATTTCCCACTGAAGGTAAAAAGTGAAGCAATTTAAGTCTTATTGCTTGTGACTGATTACAGGGCGTTTTAAATGATGATGGAAATTCAGTCAGACACTGTGTGATAATAGAAGGGACTGTTGTGTTCATGAGTAGTTGTCTGTTAAGCTTTCATTTGTGACCAGATGCAGACTGACATTAGTCGGATAAAGCTGTGAAACAAGCGCAGACACTGAATAAATGGCTGGCTGACGGGTTTGACTGACACGCCTACTGCATGACAGGGATTTGAGAAGTTAGCATTATAAGTACAAGTGAATAACTAAGATTGGCATGCCATAGCTGTATTCATGACAGCTTTAACACATTCATAATTTTGATTAAAAAGAGAGCTTAGCAAAAAAAAACAAAAAAAAAAAACCTGCCTACCTCAATCTTTTTAGTAGCCACTTCAGCCAAATTGGGTGAGGAGATGGTATATTATAAAAAAATAACAATGTGTAAACACAGAGATACAACTGTAACTACAAGTACCAGCAAGGAGACAAATGAAGAGATCCAAACTTATCTTTAATAAGTGGCCACCTACACATTATAAAATTCAAATGATGTAGAGCTTTGCTTTTGCAAAAGCTGAGTGATCCTCGGTGGAAATACCAGAGCAGGTAGTTGTTGCTGTGGATGCAGCTTTAAGGTTGCTCTACAGACGATGGGGTAAGAATTATTTGCAGTTGCAAAAGCACAACATCAGAGAATTCACTTTTAATTAGTTAACGGACTGACGTACCATGTGTATGTGTGTGTATCTGAGTAAGAGATGGAAAGGAACTGAACTGTGTTTTAGAGCACAGTAAAAAAGGGGGTGTTCATTTGTGTAAGTTGCGGAACTGCAGTTTGGAATTGGTGTAATTAAATAATCTCCATAAAATTTTGACCACTGAAATCTTGATGTTTAGGGGAAGATAAATATTAAAAATTTGTTTATTTATCTATTAGCTACAGGAAAATGAATCAGTAGATTACACCTGTGACTGAAATCCAATGCAATGCTGATGCTCGTGTATTGTTTTCGTTTTGTTGTCTGTTTGTTTTTTGTTGTAATATGAATAACATAGTCACATTTTTTGGATATTACATTGGACATTATCTTTATGCTTGAGATATCATGAGCCAAGGCACTGAGTTATAGAATCACACCTTTAGCTTGTTTAGGAGAGCTTATGCCAAAAGGTGTTGGAAGGAAGACACAAGATAGTCGAAACTTTAGAAGTAAGGATATGAATTCTCCAAATGTGGGAGTGGGAGTATCCATACTCCTGGATATGTTTTGTGCAAAAGCTGCATTTTTTGAAGGTATTTTCTAAGAAATAACCGAACCCTTCTGATGAAGGCGTTCCAGGAGTACGAGGTTCTAGTAGTAACATCCCTTTCTATTTTTCTGGACATGGACTTAATGCTCCAGATGTGGATGAATGAGTGATGTGTGATCCATGTCTGACTGTACAAACAAGTTTTTTGTGAGCAGTGTGCAGCAGTGAACTCATAAACAGCATTTATTTACATTATAAAGTTGCTGGAGAGTAGGGTTGCCACAAACGATTATTTTTGCGATTAGTCGACTAATCAGATCATGCATCCCCTGGACGTAAAACGTACAGCTTATTACACATCTGCTCTTATATAACTATCATTAGCTTACAGCTTGAAGTGTTTAAGGTATGTGCTAATTAAAAATAAAGACAAGATCATAGTTTATTAAGCTTTTAATAAAATTTGCAGATTGTCTCTGTGGAGTTTAATAAACTCAGCTGTCTGCTCCTTGCTCCCTCAAATATAACAGGACATTGGAGTAAATTCTCCACCATCTCACACTTCTGTTTAATCAGTTTTCTGTTTGATGTTTATTCAGCTGTGTGAAAACTATAACTTTAATCTCAGCCAAACCGAATTACTCAGGAACAAATAAAACACTGAAAAAAGCCAAACAATAGCATTTTTAAGTTATCTAAGTGACTTATATATCATGTTT
>VOQK01015237.1:4340-15867 GCA_015052645.1 Benitochromis conjunctus
GATTGACCTTTGTTATTATTATTTATTTATTTTATTTTATTTTCAGTTGTTATGCATGAGACAGGCATGATTGTGGGATAGGAAAAGGAGATAGTGAGAAAGAAAGGCAGGGAGTGAGAGAAAAACAGAGGGGACGAGGGACAGTGAGAGAAGAAAAGCAAAAAAAAACAAGCAAAAGCAAAGCAGAGCAACACAATATGGGGACCACAGCAATAACCGCGATTAACAATAAATACTTAATATTGAATGTTATTGTGCAGCACGCAGGACTGACAGCGCAAAGCGTGCTCCAGGACAGCAGCCAAGAAAGGTGTAGTTTGCGTTTCTGAACACCTGTGTGTACACCTGTGTGCACACCTGTGTGGATGAGCGCATTTGTATTCAAAAGTCTTCTCCATGTAATGATCTGTCAGAGGGTGTGGGGAGCCATAGCCCCGTCCCCCAGGGCATGAAGCAGGCACAGAGGAGATCCCTAGACATCCAGAGGTCCCCATAGCGCAAGAGCCCTAGGTGGACCACCGGAGGGGCAATCGCGCCATCCTCCCGGAAGGAGCTGAAGAGAACCCCAGATGAGCGGTCACCCAGCAGCCATAGAGCAGAAGCCAGAGGGTGCCACAGTGACGTGCCTGCGGGCTCTGCCGGTAGCCAGCCGCGCCAGAGCAGACCGGGCCCCAGGCCCGGAGGCCAGAGGCATGAGGGCCACCCACTCCCTGGAAGGGGCCTGACTGAGCAACGGGTGCCAGGCCTCGCCAAGCAGCCACCGGGAGTGAGCAGGCACATACCCGAGCACCCAGACACCAAGAACCACCAACGCACCGACATCCGAGGACATCAACCACTGGCAGGGAGTGTGGTGAGGAGAGATAGGCCTCCACACCTTGGAGGGCCTGAGATGTTCCCAGAGAGTCCAAGGCCCGACCTGACACATAGACACAGACAAACAGGCACACACAGACACATACGTGCATTCCCACCCTCATGCACACAACCACAAACACTCGGCACTCACCCAACTTGGAGACAGACATAAATGGACACTGTACACACAATCACACTCCCCAAACATACTCTACACCCCAGGTCCAGGTACCCTCGCCCCCTGAGGGGGAACCTGCACTCAGACCCAGATGTTATCCCCCTCCCTGGGGTGGAAACAAGCAGACCGTCCCTGGCTCCGCAGTGGCAGGGGGCCCTTGCAACCCAGACTCCAACTGGACGGCCAACTCCTCCTCCCAAGCCCCACAGAATCCGGGGTGGCCCACCCGACCCGACCACAGAAGAAGCTGTACCCACCCCATCATCCAATCATTTCCCAGACTACATAAGACAGACTCCCAGGTCAAGTTCATTTTCCATCTCTCCTATATCTCTCCCCCACCTGCAGAGTGAACTCTTGGAGAGCAGAGAACTCATGCAAGGATGTAACAACCTCCCCGCCAGTTGAAGAGTCTCCTAGGGACAAGTCTCTGAATGAGAAGTCCTTGAATGGTCTAGCCAAAGCCCAGACATAAACGGCAAAGAACATCTGTGGATGGGGCTAGAGCTGATTAGCCAGGTGAATGGGATAAACTGTTCAAACTCGGTGAAAACTAGTACCTTTAACTGCTGCCAAAAGGAATTTCTGATAAGGGTTTGAGTATAAATAAAATAACATGTTTTCTTTCAGTAGGCAAAAATAATTATAATTAACAACAAAATAAAATAAAGAAATACTTTCTCAATCCACAGTAAGAGTAACAGGAACATTCAAATAAATTCATAAATATTGTGTTGATGAATTGTTTTGATGAATATCAACTGTTGTTTTTCTCCAGGTGATTATTTCACATAATGTTTTCCTCAAATGTTTGTCTGTAAACAAGCAAAGCGTGTGTGCTTAGTCATATTGTTCATGTTGTGAGGACACAGACCTGTTTACATAGTTAAACTGTAAAGTTTGAAATACCTTATGAGGTCACATGTTTAGGGTTAAGGCATTGTTTAAGGTAAGGTTAGAGTAAGGTTTAAGGTAATGCAAAGGGGATGTAAGGTTAGGCTTAGGTCAAGTCTCCAGGAAATGAATGTAAGCTTAAGTAATGTCCTCTGAAGTGAGGGAAACACAACCACGTGTGTGTTTCCAGTGGGAGGTCTGTTTCTTAAACACAACGCAATCACTAACAGGCTGATTAAAGCCTCACCTCCACTCTGCCTGCCTTTTCTTCTTTATTGATGTAGCATTTAAATGTTAAATATTCATTATATACAAAAAAGCCTAATTCAACTTTGGTCTAATCACAGCAGGAAACATACATTCTTCTCACCATATGTCAGATTTGTTTTTTTCAGTGCATTATTTAATTTTACTCTGAAAAAATGCTTCTTTCTGTTGGGTATTTGTGCCCTTTGGTTTGTGTATACCTGGGACATAAAATGCGTGTTGTCATTTGTAAATTGATAATTGATTCACAGCAGGATGGGTCACAGTCAGAAGCAGCCACAGCAGGATTTGCCACAGACTTGTGGTCGTCAAGTGAAATGCGTAAGAAGCAAAGAGGATCTGCAGACTTTTCACAGAAGGTTCATATGTCAGCACTTTCACAGCAAGCTGCGGCGCTGTTGTGATAATATTGACATGTTTACATTGTACAAGTGAAAATTTATGAACTGACACCTGGCTTTCTCCTTACTTACTTTACTATTTTCAGAGTGAGTGAGGAAAAGAGCGATGAAATAAAATAAAATAAAATACAATTTTAGTTGCATCAAAGTCAAGAGAGTGGGCTGGGTTTGAGAAAGGGGGTTATTTTGAGTTTATAACCTATTTATAGGTTTTTATAAAAGTTTTGCTCATGATTTCTGAATATTGTAGTTGTGAATTTTAACACAAAATATGCTTTCGTGTATTGTTTTTGAGGAGAAAATGGAGAATGTTTGTCTTCAGAATAAAAGTTTCAAAGTTTTTTCAGTTTCACATTTCAAAAGGTGTCATTTTTACTTTGAAGGTGAGGCGTTGGAGTGGTCTCCAAGTGTTTGCAGATAAATTGGCATCTTCCATATCGACCACAGGAGCCTGACTAAAGCAATTACAAGGAGTTTTTTGGTCCAGCAATAGATAACTCTTTGTATGTCTCACACTAGCGAGACCCAGCAACCACTAGCCAACCAGTTGCAGAATGCACATTTTTCCCAGGCAGCTGATGGTTATGAAGGGGTCACTGACTGGTCTCTAGACCTGCATCAATTTCAAAGTGACTTTAGTTGGACAAAAATATACATTTGAAATTTACTCATAAACAAATATTACAAGAAATAATGCAATACCTAATACAGCTGCAAAAATGGAATTACATTTAGTAATTATTATCGAACATTATGGATGGATGGATTGTGGATTTAAAATTTTATTTTGGTTAAGGGTGGTATTAGTTGTCGTAAAATAAATAAGCTATAAAAACAGAGTGCTCATTGTGAAACACACTGAACTGTCATTGCCCACATTTTAAAATTGACCTCACAGTTGGTGACAACAAAATTGAAAACATATTTTTTTAAAATTGATTAGTATAAAAGTACAACAGCATCCAAATTTGCACCAGGCCTGCACCCTTTCTCTCATCCACTGTTCACACTCCTCTGCCTCAGTTTGCAGCCCCGCAGCTCCTCATCTTTCCTGTTCAGGATTGAACCCCATCCAATTTGGCTGCTGTGCTCCAGATTTTACTCTTTATTTCCTCAGTTTAGTTCTCCACACTTTGGACTCTCTGCATAATTAAGCTATGGTTCCTTCATTTCTCTGCACACCTAGCATCTGAAATATGAAAAACACTACCAGTCAAAGGTTTTAGAACACCCCGATGTTTCCAGCTTATTTATTAAAAATTATGCAGTTTAATGTCTCATTGCACTCTGAAATGAAAGCATAGTGCAAATAAACATGTAGCCACCTTTGTCAGATAAAACAGCTGAACACACCAGTGGCATTTTTTCTACAATAGAAATCAAATATTCTTCAGAAAGTTCTTCCTATATCTTTTGAAGTGGTCTCCATAAATGTATGGCACTTGTTGGTTTCTTTGCTTTCTGTCATGTCATGATTATTTGGATTCCCTCTTGTGTCTTTGCCCTCTGTGTCTCTCTCTCTGTGTGTCTGTGTTTATATATGTTGTGTGAGCCCTTGCATCTTGTTTCCCTCCTTGTGTTCCATTCTGTTTCCCCAGCCCGTCATGTCTCCTCTCTCTCCCTAGTGTTCCCTTGCTCCCTCTCGTCTGTCTTTCCTCCACTCCTCTGTCAAACTCATGTGTCAGCCTTGTGTTCCTCCGTTTCCTGTTTTATTGTGGAAGTCTTGTGTTTCCATGATCAGTTTTGCTTCCCCTGTCCCCTGTGGTTGTTCGTGTCAGCTGTGTTCCTCATGTGTTCTCACTTCCCTCATTACTCTTCTGTGTATTTATCTCAGTGATCTCATTCCTGGCTGTGTATTTCCCCGTGTGCTTCACTGTGTGTTAGGTTACAGAATCCCAGTTTAGTTTATTTTCTTGTTGTATCACCTATACGCAAGCAAATAAAGCTGTGTTTTTTTAGTTTACTTTTTGTCTCTGTGAGTCTGCGTTTGGGTTCTTTCCTGCCTGCACACAGCCGATTCATAACACGTTCACTCTTCTGTCCAGTTCATCCCAAACCAGCTCAATGGGGTTTAAGTCTGTAGACTGCTGGTCACTCCATGTTTTCAAGCTTACCATCTTGTTCTTTTTTCCTGAGGTAGTTCTGGCATATATTTTGGGTCATTATCTTGCTGATAGACGAACCCCTGACCAACTAGACGCATACCAGAGGGCATGGCGCTGCAGACTGCTGTGGTAGCCGTTTTGGTTCAGGGTGCCTCTCACTCTGTACAAGTCACCGACCCTGGATCCAGTAAAACAGCCTCCTCCATGTTTGACAGTTGATACCACACACAGTGGAACCATTCTTTTGCCTACTCAATGGCGTACAAAGATCCTGTATGATGAACCGAAGAATTTAAATGTTGATTCATCAGTCCATAATACCTTCTTCCAGTCTTCAGTAGTTCAATGGCAGTGTTTCATGGCCCAGGCAAGCCTCTTTGTCTTATTCTGATGTCTTAGCAATGGCTTTCTTGCTGCAACTCGTCGTCTGTCAAACCTGCAGCTTGAAGTCTTCTCTTCACAGCTGAAACTGAATCTTGCTTACTATGACCACTATTAAGCTGCGTCAGGTGAGCTGCCTATCTGTTAACTTGTCCTCTGATTCAGTTGTGGTTTTGGGTCTGTCAGACCTCTTCCTGTGAGAGTTTGCCCCAGTTTCTGAGTGCTGTTTGATGGTGAAGGAAACTGTACTCACTGACACCTTGACTTTTTTTTTGCAATTTTGACCTACACTTTTAAGTGTTATGATGGTCTGTCCCTCTTCTATTATTAATTGCCTTTTTCTCACCATTTCTGTAGCAACACACTACTTTCTGCAGTACAATGTTCATCTGATGCTCACAAGGGAATGGTACCACAGTGTGTTTCAACACTGCTTTTTTGCAGACTAAGGAGGTTCTAAGTAAGCCAGAAAAGTTGGGACACCTGTAGGAATTAGTAGCACCAGCTTAAAAGGCTTGATCAACCTCCATTGTGGCAGAACAGCTTTAACTTGTTAACTCATTAAGTGTTCCATGAAAAAGGCTATATATATATGGAGAGAGAGAAAGAGAGAGCAATATACAGAGAGCAAAAATGTAGCTAAAACATACTTTGGTTATAAATTTACAAGGTCAACTTGATGTTCTGTCTCTGATTCCCACAGAACACATTAACTTGTTGACAGAGGTGTAGAGCTATTTGTTTAAGTAGCGGAGAGAATCAGTCGCACGCCCATGCACATTCAAGCCATTTGTTTCTAAGGCTTTTTCAACAGTGACGAGCATACATTATTCAACCATAACTGAGCAAAAGCGATCAAATGTCAAATTGAATTTAAGAACATAAAGTCATCTGCCTGACCATCTTCATCTGTTCTTAAATGTTGCTCATAGCGCCCGCCTCCCTAGATGTGTCTTATCTCTCTTTTTTGTTCTTTGCTGTGGGATAATTGCCTGTTTTCTCTAACTTTAATGCCATCTCACTTCCTCACTTATTCTCTGGAGAATTTTGAGTTCTACCAGCATTAATGTCAGAGTTATAGATATATCTGACAGTTCAGGTGGAGGCACAATTCATCCAGAATTGCAAAACTATTCCACCATGTCAAAATGAAATCTATGTTATAGCTAAGACGCTCATTCTGAGTACCATTAATTACACCCTTTTAACAGAAATTTCAGTTTTCTTTTATTACAGATCTGAGAGAAGAAGAAATATAATCCACATTAAAAACCTGTGTTCTGTTGACTTGCTTTGGACTGGTTCTTATTGACCTGGTGACCAGTTATGGGCATTAGACCAACTGCAAAATTGGAATGCAGTTGTTCAGATTAACCCAAACAACCACCTGCCCCACTCATGCGGCTGTGGAACAACGCATTCTTCCCTGATAACAGGACTGTGTTTAGTCTCTCTACCTCTATCCTTCAAGGACACCTGTGTTGGCTGAGGATTGTTGACTTTTGCTTAACCGGGTGAAAGGACACTCTCTCTCAAGTTGAACACAGGATACACACACACACACGCACACATATGCATGTACAGTGACACAGATGTACACTCACCCCCCTCCCCCATTCCAAACGCCTCCGATGCTTGCTACCCACCGGATGTAGCCGGCAGGTCTGCCCAGCGCTGGAAACAGCTGCAGGACAAGATGGCTGCTGTCTACACCGGATCATTCCTTACCCCATACCCTTCCCGCTTTGCATGTCACGTCCTTTTACATGGTGTAAGATGTGAATATTCACGTGCTTTTTTTGTGCTGAGGTGTTTTTTACTGTCCTCAAACTGGCCTCCCAGTTAGGAGCCCAGTTTGAGTAGAGTTCTTTTTTTTCTCCTCTTGCCCTGATGTGTGTACTTTCACTTTTTCTTTTTGGCACAGCCACATCTTTCAGTAAGGCTTAAACTAACGTAGCTTTGGACTGACTATAGCTGCTAGCTGTCTGCTAGTACTAGTTATCTGCTAATGAAGCTCTCTGTGGTGTGGGTGCCTTCCAAAAGGCAGAGAACAATCAGCTGTGGAATCGATTTGAGTTCTGTTTACAAGCCCCACTTCACTGGTTACTAGGCAGCACAAAGAGATGCAGGGAAGGAGATGGGACTAGATACATAGAGAGAAACGCTCCTGTCATTATGTAGGTGATCAGTGTCGCTCCCTGGTGTGTTGTCAGAAGAGTGGGTTGTAGTGATGTGAAAGCAAGGAGGGGGACTTGCTTTGAAGAGACACAACATTACTGAGTGACAGACAGAGGGATATCTCTGCCCAGGGGTCTCTGCTTCCAGCTGGAGCTAAGCTCAGTGTCTGAAGGAGTGAATGAGGACAGCTTCGGATGTCCTGATTATCTCTGCCTGTAGATCCACTTATAGTGATGCACTCTTATACCTACAATGTAGCAACATATTTACACTTTGTTTGAATTTTATTCCATTAAACACAAATTAGATTTATCAGTACTTTTATTATTTTTACTTATTTTTTTAACAATATGAACATAAGACTAAATGATATAAAGTCAGTATCTGTCTTTTTGTTGTTGTTGTTGTTGTTTTTTTTTTCCCACTTCAGAAATAGTGAAATATTTAACCATCACCAACTCACCAAGCTCGAACACGCAGAGCAGTTCTAGTATTTATTTTGGAGTCATGTTTTTGGCAGTTTCACAAATATGACTCCAGGACTTTCTGTTGCTTTATTTCTGTTTTGATCCTTAAAGAGAAATGTCTTTCAGCTGTGAAACCTTCAGTATGCTCACCATCTAGATGCTACTTCTGGCTGCTGCTTTGTTATGAGTAGTTTAAATGAAGTATAAATGGAGTTCATCAGAGCTTTTGAAATCTGACTCAAAATGAATCTAATGACTGTAGTAGGTCAACGTAAGCTAGCAAGCCACTAGGAGGTAGAACAGACTTCTTACACAGTCTGTATCACACAGCCAGCCATATTGTAGTCATACCATTCATTCAAAAATTCTCCAAATGCTGATAGGTCCAGGTCAGTTACTCCAGTTGGTAGAGGTGGAGCCTGGCAGACATCTATTAGTTACAGCTGCCAGTGTCAAAACCTATCCAGCATCCAAAGGGATGAATTATGAATTTTAAAAAAGACCAACTATACAGTTCATACAGTTGTTATGAAGGCTGAAGCCATTTATGCAGCAGACTGTCACTTGGATAATTTAATATGGATGTGTATGGCTTCTTGAAACCAACCTCAAGTGGCCATTGGAGGAACTGCATATTAATTTTTCTTCTTCATAGTTGGTCACTAGAGGACTTACACGTACACGGGTATTTTTCAAAACAGAGATTCTCCGTTTAAAAAAAAATCCTGTCCACACGTGCAGTTTTGAAAAATTTCTCCGTCCACATGTAAACACCAAAAACAAGGTCATACGCTGTCAGGAACATGCCAATGTTGGCCAATCAGAGTCTAGAAGCCTGGGAGGGAAACAGTAAACAGGGTTTTATGCAGACCTCAGAAGCAGAAGCTCTTCCCAGACCTCAACAGTGAGAAGAGTCCATTGTTGGGATGGGAGAGGTCCACCATGATCTTCCTGGCTTTGGTCTTACACCGCTTGGTGTAGATGGACTGCAGGTCAGTCTGTGTTCATTAGTATGAATTTTAAAAATATAATATAAATTTCAGAAACGTCGTGTAATGTTGAATTGGACAGAAAAACTATTAGAGTAGCAATAGAGCCAGAGGAAAGAGGCAGCAAAAAAGTGAATAAATTGTCTCAAGGTGAATGCACTCTCCCAACAGTACATACATGCTGTCCTTGCATACTGAGAAGTTAGGGCTGCAACTGTGCGGACGTGCAGTTTAAGCTGCCTGCAGATTTCCTGTGAACACGCATGAGAAGTGGAAAAGCCCTGAATCCAAACTGAAATTATAACGAGGCAATCAGAAGAGAAACACAAGGCAGATCAGGCTCACACCTCCAAACCACACAGGTTTAATTATGTGTGTGTGTTTGACATCCTCTCAGACTGTGTTAGCACCTCCAGGGTCCCCTTAGCTTGATGATGTCATAACAGCTTTACAAGGGACTTAATCACCACAGCAGTGGATGGTGGTCTCAGGTCCACAAACCGAACACAGAGCTTCCACTCATAGTGTCAAACAGATGGTGGCACTTCCACGGAGGTGAGGACAGCAAGTGTGCTGATTGGCCAAGCCAGCAGGGCGGTTTCTGAAATAGAGCCTGAGCAGAGCGGTGGACTCTTTGGGTCTGTGCATGTGTATGTGGGGGGATTTTTCACTGGGAGACTGCCAAGATTTGTCCATCCTACGTGTTGCTGTGCTGGTATACAAAAAGTGTATTGTCCATTAGAGTCGTTCTGTTTTAGCTGTATGAGTGAGACCCAAAGCTACCAGGATTTACAGACTATTTCAAATCCTGGGGTTTAAAGACTGGCAGGTTTTAGTCACAACAAAACTGTAAATGCCTTTTGGCAGCTAATAATAATGGCTCTCTCCATGACAGTTCAGCAGTACTAAAACCTCTGTGTTTTTCTGACACATCTTATGCTTGTGCACTGCAGAGGATGTCATTTTTGTCTCTAATATTTTTGCTATATGTGATTTTTCTAAATTTCCTGCCAGTGCTCTACGGGGCTGTGTACTTTTCTTCTAAGGCTTTCCATAAAAAAGTGTAGCTACTATAGGAAATCCAACTGCTGTCTGCTCACTATTACAACTGGAAGCACCTGACCCCTCCAGCTGGAGGAAATGCCTACAAATGTATGCATAGCTGGAGGTGGTGAATCAAACACAGTCCAGTGTTTCTGCTAAAACCATGTACTACAGTCCATAAAAGAGAGAAATCGAGAACACACCAGATGTGATGTGCAGCCGAGAAGAAGCCTAGACTTCATGTCTGAATCAGGACAAAGCTGGAGCTTCATTAAATTGGTGAGTGTTTTTAGTGCTTGTGCAAAGGTTTGGCCTTCTTTCATGGTTTCACGTATCAACACTATCTGCACAAAGCTGTGGAGCAACATATATTTTAATCACCTTAAAAAACTTCCATCTACAATGATTAATATCACTTTACATGCTTTATTGACACTATTCTCGCTGCTTAACATGCTGTCGTGCTGAAGGTATACTTTCTTTAAAGCAGCCTGATCCGCTTCACAAAAGCCGTATTTCTAGAATCTGCAGAAGATGGAGTTGTTATTGTGTTGTTGGGAGTGTTTATTTATTTACATTTTTCAAGTGTTACTTTAGTGTTGCCTTTATTAATTATTACTTTACTACTAATGAGTGCTATATATAGGGAGCTAAGGGAAGTGCTGGCACAAGATTATTGTACATCACAATGTAGGAGCAACTGCACATGCTAAGATTTTATGGGTCACATTGGCGATTCTGATTTGGTTAATGGACCTGTCCGCACTACTCTGTCTAAGCACATTTACCCATTCAAACACACATTGATACAAGCATTCCTCAATCTAGACAGATTAGGTTCAGTGTCTTTCCCAAGGATACTTGGGCATGCAGACTGGAGCAGCCAGGGGTTGAACCACCAGCACCACCCATCTTTAGACCAACTGGTCTACCTCCTGAGCCACAGTCACCCCGAAAATCTGAATTTGCCGTATCATTTCTGTATCATTTAAATTTGATTCATCACTGATTAATGACAGGCCTGTAACCTACAAACCGTACGCTTTCTCCTTTCCATTGCTGTTGAATGAGACATCTTTTATGTGCATCACTTACCAGGCCAAAGGCAGTTGTAATCCGCTGGAGGGTCGTGTGTTTGCTGCAGTTTGATCCGGCGTTTTCCTCATGTCTCTTCTCCTGGCTGCAGACAGGGAGAATCCTGGGGAGTGGCAGAAATGTCTAGTGAAAAATTATGTGATTATGAGGATGGCTCCCATGCTTCAAGTCTGACAGCTATCAGACCCCATCAGGGTTTCAGGAGGTGACGGGGCTGCTAATGGAATCGGTTAACTCCTAACGAATCACTCTGTTTGTACAGTACATCTAACAGAGCTACGTGAAAGACTTTTACCATCTTTTACATTTAGGTCTCCTGCTTTTCATTTCTCAGTCATTATGAAGTCCTGCTTTTATAATACTGCTTATGGTTTTCCTGAATAACCAGAGCTAACACTACATCATAAGATAATTTAATAACATGAAGTATTTCCTGAAGGAGATGCCCAGTTCTTCTTCTGAGTGTCAAGTGACTGATAGGGGACCAAGCCTAACACAATGCAGCAGTGGTGTGAAAGCATTCAGCTCAGACACAATAAAATAACACAAAAACAGCACCAGAGCAACATGAACGTCTCATCTTTTTCCAATTTACTGCAGATCATCTAGCCAGTTGCTGATAGTCAGTGTAAGGGGAGAGAAAGATATGCTTGATATTTCAGTCACGCTT
>VOQK01015244.1:11661-26207 GCA_015052645.1 Benitochromis conjunctus
ATCTTGGCTTATATTTGATTGACAAGCTGCTGTCCTGTGTCAGTGAACAGGACAACAGCTTAGCGTTCAGCTTTGGGCTTCACACGTTACACCAGTCTATCGTTTGAACACCCTTATTTGTCTTCTGCCTCTTCACTGTTTCACTACCTTTATATTTTTTGTCTCCTGTGACTATTTCACTGATTTCTAAGATGTTTCATTTATTTTTAGAAACACTGTTCACTGATCAGGATTGTCGGCGCTTCCTGTTTCTCTTTAGGCCACATGCTACCTGAAGCAGGGGAAATTTGCAGACGCTGAAGCTCTGTACAAAGAGATTTTGACCAGGGCGCACGAGAAGGAGTTTGGCTCTGTCAACAGTAAGTAGAGCCAACAGGCAAACAGCTGAGTCACACTGAAGTGACTGTATCACTGATCCTGTTGGTCACAGAGTTACTTAAAGTGCCAGGACTGGGCAGAGAGAAGCAGGCTTTGAGTCAGGCTCGGTTCACATCAGAAGTCTTCCTGTTAGCCTTGTTTTTTTGTTTTAGATTCTGGCTGTGGTTTGGCCACACCCTGATGGCTGCATCGCTCTGAGTTCTCAGCAGGTCAGAGGATTACACTGAAGCTCACAAAGCAGCTTAATGCTGATGGTTTTCTCCCGCCTATTCAGCTAAGTCTATCAAACCCTTATGTGCTCACATGCTCAGCACAAGAGTGGGCCTTAGCTGGATTTTGGCACTGCATGAGTTTGATGAGTGACAGTCGTGTGTTTACAAGTAATCAGATGTGTTTACATAGACGGAGAGACAGAGAGGCACTACTTTAAATTAAAAATAGGTCATTTCAGGACTTTGGTTATTTTTCAGGATAATTAAATGAACCTTTTACACTCAAATCCAACTCCATGCTATTATTACAGGACTCTAGATAGTTGCGCCTTAATCATAATCATTTATTTGTTAAGCCAACTTTCTTTTATTTGACTGCAACTTCTTTTGAAAGGGAGCTGAGGAAAATGTGCCTGACATGACCAAGTTATTTATTTTTTTTGTACACTTTATTAATCCTGTAGGGATTAGTCTCGTAGGAAATGAGTCCTCTGCATTTAACCCATTCACTCAGTTAAGCAGTGGGCAGCCGCCAATCCAGCGCACAGGGAGCAGTGTGTACCTTGCTCAGGGTTACCTCAGGGTAGCCATTTGCTGGATTTGAACCCCTGACCTTCCAATCATGGGGCGAACACTCGACCTACTGAGCTATCTCCTGCCCAAAAAAGTTTTATTTGTCACATACACAATCATACGCACTACAACATGCAGTGAAATGCTTGTGTCCGAGCGGACAGGCTGCAGACATGGCCGTGCCATCACAGGGCATGGGTGGTCTAACCAGGACCCTTAGTGGATACCACCCCCAGGTGGGCGACTCCCGCTCCAAAGGTGTGCAGTCTTACTACTACACTATCCAGCTACGCTATTACAGGCCGTATTAGAGGTTATCCAGTCTCAGTGAGATCATACAAAGCCAAGAGAAGGAAAAATGCCTGAAGCTGAGATTTTAGAGGAGACTGAAGTGTCATTCATGAATATTGGGTCATGTTTAATATGAGCAACTACGATTTTAACAGCGCATCACAATAAAACGCTTATTAAGTCCTCTTCAGTGTGGGTTTGGTGGTCCACACATGATGTTTTTGTATAAAAAAGGTAATTATGTGATATTTCTGTCTGTTGCAGATGATAATAAACCGATCTGGATGCATGCCGAGGAAAGAGAAGAGAGCAAGGTAGGCAGGCAGCAGATTATACTGTTGGTATAATGCAGGACAAGTTTTTTTTTCTTTTTTTACCTGCTGCTTATTGGACCAGTGTTTCGCACGTCTCCTCCTGCTTTCCGACTCTTTTAATCTCTGTGTCACTCTTTCTCTCAGGGCAAACGCAAAGACTCGGGCCCATATGTAGAGTATGGGAGCTGGTACAAGGCCTGCAAGGTGGACAGGTAAGTCAGGCATTTGGATCCACTGGAAACAGGTCAAAGTCTAAACTGTCTGATCATGCATGTGCCCTAAATAACTGCGAATGTCTACCAGCAGAGGCTATTCTATTTCGATCACCTTTTTGTCATTTCTATCGTTTTTAAAAAGATGAAAAATGGCAACACAGAGGAACAGAAAAGGGAAACTATCATCACCAAAAAGAAGGGAAACAAAGCGAACTAGCTCACTACAAATCGATCTGTTTGCCTCAAAAGACTAGAAGTTAAACCACTGACTGTATCAGTCTGTTCATCATGCTCTCAGTTTTATAGTGGAAACGGCACTTTTCCATCCCTCTTGTTTGAGGAATAAATACTTACAGACTGTGTAACAGTAAACTTCTGAAAGCAGCAGAGAGTGTTTGCTTTGTGCTTCAGTTTGGGAAAGGTCTAAGGCTTGATTGTTTAACCCTGATTGATGGATTAAGTTACTTTTAAAAGATCTAAAGAAAAAAAAAAAAGCTGGATTTCTTTTTTTTCCTCAACAGCCCGACAGTGAACACAACCCTCAAAAGCTTGGGAGCTTTGTACCGTCGCCAGGGCAAACTGGAGGCCGCAGAAACACTGGAGGAGTGCGCCAGCAAGTCACGCAAACAGGTACAATAGAAACCCTCTCAGCGACGGCTGTTTGGCCAGTTGAATTACCGCCATTAGATTAGTCATCTGGGCTCTTTTCAGGGATTTTTCAGTTAAGCGAGCGAATTTGTTCAACAGGCATTCCAGCTACGATTTATTGGCTCATAAACTGTGTGCCAAAGTGCTTTAAAGATCAGTCACTGTGCTAATGTTTGCACATTGTAGTAAAGAACACATGCTGCGTCCGCTGTTCTATAAAAGATAGTTTTTTTTCAGGCCCTTGCATCACCCTTGTCTTTATTTTCCTCTCTCAGGGTATTGATGCCATTAACCAGAGTAAGGTGGTGGAGCTGCTGAAGGACGGAGGCTCTGGGAGCGACAGACGACACAGCAGGGAGGGAATGAACGGACCTGGTGGACAGAGAGGGGAGAACGAGGGTGACGACTCGGCTGAGTGGAACGGGGTAACATAAGTTCGGAAGCTAATAAAGTAGCAGTATGTATTCACATTGACTGGATATAAATACAGTGTGAATAATTTGAGAAAATAGCATAGAAATCCTTGTCTGTGTGTCTGTTCTAGCGTGCCTCAAAGGAGGCATTTTTCTAAAGTTTTAGTGTTGCACGTCTCACCCTCAGGATGGCAACGGGTCTCTGCGCCGCAGCGGCTCCTTCGGTAAGATTCGTGATGCTCTGAGAAGGAGCAGCGAAATGCTGGTGAAGAAGCTGCAAGGCAGTGGACCCCAAGAACCCCGCAACCCAGGGTAAGACTACTGGAGCTGTGCAGTCAGGCTAAGATAAGATAAACCTTTATTAGTCCCACAGGTTGTAGTTATGGGTACTTCAGTTTTTCTTCTCACCAGTCCAAATTACATTTGCACTTTAGTTCCCAAAGCTAAAAGTACATCTTCAAAAATAGTCACCAATTATAACACTGTTCAAACTTGAAACACACACTCACCAGCCAGATTATTAGGTACATAACTCGTTCATCTGCCTGTTAACTCAAATATCAGTAAATCACCTGGCGGCTACTCAACACATTGAAGACACGGACAAGATGACCTGCTGAAGTTCAAACTGAGCATCAGAGGGAGGAAGAAAGGTGATTTAAATGAGCTGGGATTTTCCCACACAAACATCTGTAGAGTTTACAGACACTGGTGGGAAAAAGAGAAAATATCCGGTGAGCAGCAGTTCTCTGGTTGATGTCAGAGGAGAATGGCCAGAGAAGCTGATAGGAAGGCAACTGTAACTCAAATAACCTTCTGTTACAATAAAAGATGAACATGAAGCACAAGGATGTTTCTCATCACGAATGTGCAGCAACTGTGTGATGCTGTTGTGTCAACAAAAAGAAGTAAGGAGTAATGTTTGCAGCACGTTGTTGAATCTGTGCCACGAAGAATTAAGACAGCTCTGAAAGTGAAAGGGGGTCCAACCTAGTACTATAAAGGCGTACCTGATAAAGTGTCCAGTGGGTGTATAATTGAGTATAACATTTATAATTGAGCGTGAAGGTCAAGCATGACCTTGTAAATCAAATCCATGGTGCAATCTGGATGTAGTTTTTAAAAAAAAAAAAGACTATGGATTTATGATGAATATATTAAAAACCAGTAAATGAAAAACAACCAATCGCTGCACTCTATGAAACTACACACAGTCGGTCTTTGGCATTTTCACTTGATGATAAACCGGTGCATGCAGACTGGAGCAGTCAGGGATTGAACCATCGACCTTTTGATTGGTAGATGAGCCGCTCTAGCCACAGCTACTGTAGACATTTATTTATATCCTCTTACTTGGCCAATCACTGTTTGTTTGTTTTTCTCCCAGCTCCATCTGCTTCCTCCATTCCTAAATATTACCTAAATATTACTCCAATAACTCAGTGGTAATCGTGTGTTTCTGCACAGAATGAAGAGAGCCAGCTCCCTTAACTTCCTCAATAAGAGCACTGAGGAAACCACACAGGTACTTTATAACTCACAGCTGCCATTTAACTCAGGAAAATCTAACAATTGAATTAAATACCAAGTCCAGGTGATTGTCTGTTATCTGACAGAATATGTACAGCATTTCCCAACCCAAATACTAACCCGACCTGATCTGCCTGTAGGATGCTAACTCTGGACTCTCAGACAGCAGGGGGCTAAGCGCCAGCAACGTGGACCTATCCAGACGCAGCTCCCTGCTCGGCTAGACCGGAGACAGGAGGTGGGATCCGGCAGGCACAAAGCGGGCCGAGGAGGAGAGGCTGTTTGCAGCTCGGTTTGGTCAAACTACACACTTAAAGCTCAACGCCAGATCAAACACTTCGCACCTGCAGCATATTTTTTTAAAGAACACTGGGGAGAAGGGAACGCATTAGCTCCACACTCGAGGTCGTCCTCTGAGACGCTGCTGCTGCTGCTTCGCTGTATAAAACGCTGCCATCGATCAGAAAAGAGAATATTTAGGTACACATTTACGAGCATGCTGCTTACTAGATCGTGGAACGTCTGCACCTGAACACCTCGTGTTTCTTTTTCCACTCACAGCACCGTAGCAGAGCATCGTGCGTTATGACGAGTCGGTTCCTTCAGTCTACTTATCTCATGTGCAGACACTCAACCTTAGGTAGGCTCAATATAATCCAGGTCCAGTCCAGTTTCACCAGTAGCATGAAGTAGACACAGACGCTAACCATCCACCTGAAGCATATTGCAGATGGTAAAAACGGTACGACCTGTAATATAGAGTAGAGGGGTAACAAGAGAATATAAGCTGTTGTTTTTTTTTTTGGGGGGGGGGGTCATTAGCACTAACCATTTCAACCTCACTTTATGCCTTTTTGTTGTTTTTTTTAATGTATATACAGATTTAAATTATTTGATATTTGGCTCTCTGTGTATAGTGCACTGATTTCTTTCTTTGTTTGTTTACACTTTATTTCTGGTAAAGAGGGTCTCCTTTGGAAGAAAAACACTACCTGTATGAAGGGTGGAGACTGGAGATGAAGGAAAAGTGATGTGAAGGTGAAGGGGGGAGGTTAAATGGGCATTGGTTGATTGTACCCGTGACACAAAAATGCTGATAAATGTCTTACCTCAACTATTCATATTCAATACCAAGTCGTCAAAGTTTCACTCTGAACTCTAATCGTGTGCTTTAAATGTGACAGTACTGTATTTCCAGCAACAATCTTGCTATCTACTGAGCATACTTTGATGACAGTGGTCATTAATTTCCACTGGACTGTGTTGTGACAACGTTTGGGGGCAGAAACTGCACTTTTTCATGAGTAAGAAGACAGAAAACGGGCCAGAAAATTCATTTGAGAAAAGATTTAGAAATGAATCCTTTTCTCTTTTTTTTGGTTTTGGTTTTTTAGGTTTACATCTTGTCAAATGCTGCCGTTGCATTCCTGGTTACCTAATTTAAAGTCCCGTTAAAAGAGCTTTTAGGGGTCGTGCGTCATTTGTGAGCTTCCTGTTTTGCACTGCAGATTTAGGAAAAGATCCTGTTTTATCTTCAAATTCAGCCTTTCATTCGTGTTGAAAGAAACAGCACCTGGGGTCCATTACAGGAGTCCACGTGTGATGACCTCGATATTCCTGAAGGCTCAACAGGGAGTTTAATCAAAGTTTGTTTTGGTACCTTTTACCTGAGATCCATGTGACTGAATATTAAATAAAATTTGATGTTTAAAAATAATATGTTTACAATCATTACAGCAGGATATTGAAGTGAAAGTGTCTTTTAAAGCTGCGGGTAACCCTCTTAATTATTTGATCAAAGCTCATGCAGCATGTCAGCTGATGTGTTTACTGTCATTACAGGATTCCTCCTGTGAGGTTGTCGTCAGTTTTTTCTGTATTTACTGTTGCTGAATGTGTATCATTTTGTACAAAACAATCCTCATTGTTAAGTTTCTTTTTGTTTGTTTGTTCAAGGCTCGCCTGGGTGGACGCCATCAGTCGTAATCAAACCCGCGCAGGGATCTGACTGATGGTGGTCCGTCCTCGCTGACTTTTTTGTTGTTGTTGTTCTGAAGCGATTTCTTGTTTTGGCTCTGAGCTTTTATGTCGACGGTACAAACAGCTGGTTATTTGAATGTTGATTTTGAATGTTGATTGTGCGGGGTCTGGTGGATTGTTGTTGTTGTTGTTTGCAAGCCAGGATGCTACTATCAGGAGAAATATCCACCGAATGTACTTCTTATTACGTTAAAGCAAAATTAGGCTCAGCAAGAGACGTTACTCCCTCAACTTTTTCCTTTCCTTTTGTGACGAGGAGGTAAAAGAGCCACACAGCTACGGAAACCGAAGGCACGCTTTTTCTTTTCTCTTTCTTTCTTGCCTTTGATCTCTGAGCGATGCTGAGTTTATCCTGTCTGGTGCAGGTTTAATGCACGGAGGAAAGGAGGAGTACTGAAAGTGCAGGACGGAGTTCAAAAGAAGCGAGAGGAAGAGCTTTGGAAAGACACTGGAAAAACATAAAGTGCTTTAAGTGTTGTTCACAGCAAATAATGTACAGAGTTATACATGTATGACCTTTATATACGTGTTTGTCACTTATTCACTCATAAGAATGATACACACAATCTCAACACTGTCTAACTGTATGTGTGTGTGTATATATACATATGTATTCAAAAATCAAATGGTGAAACACTAGTTTGTAGCTGAAGATCCAATAAAGATCAGTGCTTCTTTCCAGTACACACCATCATATCAATACTTACCAGTACTGTAAGGTATTAATCGCTTACTTCTACACCCTGGGTTGGTGCAGTGTAATAACTGGGATTTCAGGAGATGCAGACTCCATAAATATGTGACCGCTAATGCACTATTTTCTCACATGGGAGAACAAAACTGCTACAGCTGTAAATAATACTTTGTGATCACTGCAGCAGCAACAATTTGATCCAAAGCTTAAAAGAGAAATGTTGATTTGTCTGTTTGGCTGTCTGTCCAAATATGTATGGAGATCAGTGCATGTACTCGGAGCCGGTGATGTACGTACGCGGGCCTTCTCTGTCTCATTTTTTTTCTTCTTTTTTTGGTTATTTTTCTTTGTTTTTATTTTGTTGCAGATGATTTCATGCATCTTATTATGACGGGGCCAACCTAATGTGTATTTTAATCAAAGGTTCAATAAATGCAAATTCCACTTTTCAAACCAAATCTGCGTCCTGTGTGTTTTCAAAACTTCTACAAAAGCGGACGTGCGCGCTGAATTGTTTTAACCATTTCAAAGTACGTGTGCGTTTTAAGTTTTGACAGCCTGGGTGTGGGGTGTTAACCGTACGCTGTGCTGTCGCAGCCTTCACAGAGGTGAGTGCCTCTCTTGTTACTTCCTGTCTCTCAGACAGCCGAGCCCCACAAAAAGGAAACCAGACCAACCAGCGCTCATGATGAGCCTCGGCAGCACCATGATAGATTGATCAGCTGTGGAGACGCAATCCTTCGCTCGTCGAAGACAAAGACCGGACCAAGATTAGAAAGTAAGGTTGTTGCATTTTAATTTGTTCTTAATCTGATTCATAAATATCTCTTAGTTTCTCCTGATCAGAATACTGTGTAGTAATTCTGTCAGTCAATAACGAAGCTTTTACACCAGAAGTCCTTTTTCAGTTGAAGGAAGTATCCGCTGCTTGAAATATCCTTCTATTTCGGGCAATGGTGCAATAAAGATCTCTTACTGAGAAATTGGGTTCATTTTTAGGCGCCTGAACATTAAACAGGAACTATTTCAAACAAGAGCTATAAAGTTAAGATGGAGTAGATTTACAGCGGCCTGCGTAGTGCTTTGTTTTGGACATTCACTTCAAACCTCTTCAGCTTTATCTCAGTTTTTTAAACGCACCTTCAACCCTACATTAACCTTATCCACGTTTCCTCCTGCAGGCTCTCTCTCCATGTCTGCACTGACTCCCTCGAGTCCCAATAGTCTCACAGCACCGGTTCTGGTCCAGTTCCAGCTGGGTCTGTTCAGGGAGGTGGTTCGAGTCCCTGCGGGCAACCTGAGCTACCGTCATGCCCGGAGGTTGGCTGCTGAGGTCATAGAGCGCAAGGTAACATCGTTTCTGGGCTCAAAAGCACTTAAGACACGAGGAGTTGTGGCTGTATTACACATCAGACGATGAAGAGTTCATCAGCAGCCAGGGGTGTTAAAGAGGCACTAATTTTAAAATACATCTTTATCTATGTTTCATTCTTATACACACACGCGCACGTGCACGCACACACACACACACACACACACTAGTGTGTTGTCAGATCAGTCGATATCAAACAGAGGGGTCTTCTGAACCACACGACTGGCAGCGACCAAACATGTGCCGCCTCCCAGAAATTCAAATGTGCTAATGAGGGGCAGCCAATCAGAAGACAGTTTGCTGAAACAGAAAATCGGGAGAGGAGCTAAGGGAGAAGTGAGGGCCAGTATATGCAAAGCTACTGTGATATAAAGTCCAAGAATAGAAAAATGGAGCTGGACAATAATAGAAGCTAAACTTTATCACACTTAACTTCATACAGTTGCACAAAAGCGAAAGTGTGAATGACAACCTGCAGATGTGCAGGTCTGAAAGGCGGCATTATTTTAGGAAGCATGAGAGGGTCTCATAAAAGATGCTGCATTGTGGGTATTCTGTTGGTGTGTTTTTTTTTGTTTTTTTTTTGGTAGCTGAACCAATCCTAAAGAAGGGTTCTCATCATCTTCAGCTGCAGTTGGGGTTTAAAGCACTTTAAAGAGAGCAGCTTTTTCTGTGTCTACCTCATTTTTATCTGGTAGCTGTGCAGATTAGGCTCAAGGTTTGTTCTCTTTTCTCTTTGGTTTTGTTTTGTTTTGGGTTTTTTTGTTTTTCTTTTAGGTGCCATTTGTTACTGGTCAGAACTGATTTACATGTAGTTTGCTCAGATCCCACAGCTGTAGGAAAAAACTGCCTGCAAAGAGCCAGACGCGAGAAGGTGATGAAACCAGACATAAATTAGTATGAGATGCTGAGCTGTCACTGCGTGCCCTGACCCATAACACAGTCCCACTTGGAAAATATCATGACAGTATTTCATATCTCTCAGGCCTCTCAGAACTGTCAGGAAGTGGACTATGAAAGGTCACCTTATTTATGAAGGAAGGTTGTGTAGGTTTGTGCATGAAGTGTGGCTTTTGTCTGCAGAGTTTAGTGGTTTTGTGCTGCTGTGTTTGCAGCTCGCTGTATGTTGGTGGAATTTCACCAACATTTCGTATTGTGAAGTGGGTGTGACACAACCAGCTTCAGAGTTTTGAGGGTATTTGTGAATAAAATTTCTTTTGGAAAACTTAATGACAATTTCAAAAAGAAAAGCTATAAATTCTCTATTTCACAGATTTCCTCCACCCACCAGAGATGTATTCAGAATTAAAGGTATAACTCAGGTACAGAGTAAAATCTATACCCAAGTGCCAGCACACAGATGGTGGAGTAAAACTGTAGTTGAGGTTAAATAAGGAAAGTTGTGAATTGCAGGTGTCACAGGGGCTTGATCTCACTGTCACTGGGCTGGTCTTTGCACTTCCTCGGTTACAGGGACTGTGGTCGACACGAGCGCAGAAAACTTTCCAACCGCAGCCTCTCCCCTCTGACTGAGACGCACACAAACACACACGCACGCAGCGCACCTTTACAGTTTTCATCTTGAGTTTCCAGGCAGTAGGTCAGCTGTGTGTGCGTGTGCGTGCATGTAGGTATGTGTGTGTCACTTGTGCATGTTTTACACCTGCATTTCCAACACTGGAACCCAACAGGTATTTGTTTTACCTTTGGGGTCACATAAAGCACAATTCCACTTATTCACTTTGTTAAATTAATTTTATATATTTGAAATTATATGTGTGTGTGCATGTGCGTGTGTGTGTGTGTGCGCGCGCAGTACTCCCTTCTGTCCATGGTTTAGAAATATACAGCTTTTCTTTTAGAGGCAATTGTACAAATAGTGCTGGAGTAGACATGGCAGAAATCTTAAAATAGGAATAATTTAAACCTAACTGACATTTAGCTGGTTTGGTGACGCTGACTGACTCAAACTGCTCCTCAGCTGGTTGGCTGGTAGGCCAAGCTGTGTGGCAGCAGGAGTGTTTGCTGCACCTGGAGAGAACTGAGTGATTTCATGGCAGATTTAAACTTCCAGCGCAGTCTTCTTCTGATGTAGCCCATCTGATTCAACGTTTGATATGTTGTGCTTTCCGAGACGCTCTTCTGCATATTTTGGTTATAACGAGTGTTTATTTGAGTTATTGTTGCCTCCCATTTAGCTTGAAGCAGTCTGGCCATTCTCCCCTGACCTCTGACATCAACATTTCACCCAGAGAACTGGGTAGACATGGTTGTGTGGAAAAATCCCAGCAGATCAGCAGTTTCTGAAATACTCAGACTAGCCCGTCTGAAACCAACAGCCATGCCACGTTAAAATCGCTTAAATCGCATTTTCTTCCTCATTCTGTGGCTCAATTTGAACTTCAGCAGCTCGTCGTGACCGTGTCCACATCCCTAAATTCACTGAGCTGCTGCCGTGTGATTGGCTGATAGAGCAGTTGTACATGTTTAAATATTGAAGTGACCTCCGGTGTGCACATCTTTATATCAAGTGTTCTTATCATCCCCACATGGTGATTCATCTAGGAAAACAAAGCTCGAGCTACTCTGCAGCCTTCTTTCCTCTCTTCCTCTGTCACACAGAGGACTATACCGCTGAACACTGTGGAGTCACTCTCTACCTGTGGTGCGTCACTCAGAGTTCCTTTCTGAGCTGTTTTCCGTCTGTGTGCTCATCTTAATGTGGTTTTGTTCTTTACCGCCATGCAGACGTGAAAATGTAAAATCACCACTGACAGAC
Source organism: Benitochromis conjunctus (assembly GCA_015052645.1). Classification (NCBI taxonomy): domain Eukaryota; kingdom Metazoa; phylum Chordata; class Actinopteri; order Cichliformes; family Cichlidae; genus Benitochromis; species Benitochromis conjunctus. Next base: position 23,121 of record VOQK01015244.1, read on the forward strand.
TGCAGGTGGCTTTCTTATCTGTGTCCAGTTTTTCAAACCACGCTTTTTCTGATTTCAAATGTTTTAATTACTCCGTTTGTGGAAAAATTAATCACTTGTTTTATTTACTCGTAAAGCAAATCGTCACATTACTGGAGCCCTTTGGGAGGTTTAAATTGATCTTGTTGCTTCAATAGCGACTCAACCTGGGACTGCGGGGTGTGTGTGTGTCTGTCTGTGTGTGTGTTTAGGCTCCAGACTGCAGCGTGGTGGGCGTCGGGGAGAAGATTCTGCTGTTCAGACATCGACCCGCCTCCGAGCAGTTGCTGCAGCGGCTGAGCGACTGCGACGAGCTGCAGGATGGCGACCTCATCGAGGTCATCGTTGCAGGTTAGTGTTTGAGGTTTACAGAGACAGGTGGACACTCGGTGAGATTTCCGGTACTACGTGTACCTCATTTGTTTGGGTGACTTATAGTTAATTCATGCATATAAAATGCTGTTTCTGTCCAGGTGTTTGAAGAGAACCTCTTGAAAAGAAATCAGATTTATGAAGCAAAGACCATCTGATGTTTCAAGCACCTTGTTCATTTATAAAACTCTGATTCAGGTTATCTGCTGCGTACAGATTCCTCCATTAAAGTCTGCCGGTCACCTTCTCTTCATACTGAGAAGCATCACAAAGCTGTTAAACCTCAAAGGAAAGCTTCTTTCTTAAGCCTCTGGTTTAGAGATTGTCCAAAAACTACAAGTTTGGTGCAGAAAAATTTACAAATAACATACAAGAGTGTGGTTCTTTTGATGATTACATTAACTAAACAGCTACTTACAGTTTCTATTAAAGTGCTTCTGTACGAGCCCATTTCACATCCCAAAATGGCATTTCTTAAAAACATGTTATAGCATATTCGTATATACACCAGAAAATTGAAAATTTTGTTTTGATTATTTTCACGGGGGGCAGTGGGCAGGTGAACGAAGATAAAACTGTTTGTTTCAGACTGTATATGAGTCGAGCGCCTGCACCAAGGACCAGTATAAGACAAATCAGGATTATTTTGAGCTGTGAATCATGCAAAGCTGCAATAGTGGAGTCTCAGCAGTAAATGCATGGAGCGTGGCTGTCTGTTGGTGTCACGAGTCCTCTCTGTGATTCAGGATCAGCCTCCGTGACGCAGATGACGATGCGTCCACACTCCTTGGCGGTGCAGTCGTACCGGACCCCCACTTTCTGTCACCACTGTGGAGAGATGCTGTGGGGCCTCGTTCGGCAGGGTTTAAAATGTGACGGTAAAGGCGCTTTCACGCCTCATCATCGTGTAGCTCAGTGGTATTGTCTCTTCACTAATACCTGAGTGTTGTTAAAGTTTCTTTTTTACTTTTATCTCTTTACAGGTTGTGGATTAGACTTTCATAAACGTTGTGCTTTGCAGTTGCCCAGTAACTGTAACCGAGCACGGCGTCAGGTTAGCACCAGCTTTTCCCTGTTTCCACCCCGACGACCTCGCACACACTCGCTGTCCAGTCAGGCAGGCGGCAGTCTAGAAGAGGTGAGGAGCCACTGTAATTGTAATTCTGCCTGATGATGAGTGCAGATAAGTGTCTTTGCAACACTTTGCATCTTTCTCCAGATCAGCATGTCCAAGCCCTCATCCAGGCCTCCATCCTGGGCCGAGGCTCCGGTGTGGCTGGGAGTCGGGTACGGTGACTGGAGCAGGGCTCAGGTCCCTCACACCTTCCACATCCACAGCTACACCAAACCCACCATCTGCCAGTACTGCCACCGGCTGCTCAAAGGGCTCTTCAGGCAGGGGCTGCAGTGCTCAGGTGAGAGGAGAAGGAACTCTTTTCAGTTTGAACAAAAGCTACTAATAACGTGCAGTCATTAAAAAAAACAGAAAACATTTTCACTTTGTGGAGTCCATGAAAAACTAACCACACCCCATGGTCCAGTAACTTGTTGAACCTCCTTTAGCAGCAATAACTTGAATTATTCCTTTCCTGGATGACTTGATCAGTTTCTCACATTTGTATGGAGAAATTTCGTCTCACTTTTTTTGCAGCGTTGTTTCAGTTCACTGGGGTTTGCAGGCATTCGTTTATGCACAGATCTGTAGATTTGCTGCTGTGCTTGTGATCATTGTCCTGTTGTCTAAGCTTTATCTGTCAGACAGATGGCGTCATATCTGACTCTTGAATACTTTGGTATACAGAGGTGTTAATGGTAGACTCAGTGACGTGTTTGGTTTCCTCTGAATGTGGTTTTGTGCATCTCGTCCGTGCAAAGGACACTGTTCCAGAGGTCTGGTGGTTTGTTCAGATGGAACTTTGTGAATGTAATCTGTGCTCTGGTGTTCTTTTTACAGAGAAGAGGCTTTGTCTCCAAACAAGCCATACTCGTTCAGTCTTTTTCTAATTGTACTGTCACCGGCCAGCTGTATCAGAAAGTAGAACGCGTGCATCTACTGCAGTGAGACCCTCTTGCAGTGCCAGCACGACAGGATGTAAAATATTAATGGTTTACACCTCAGCTGAGCTGGTATTTTAGCCAGCCCCACGTTTCGTTTGGTAGAAGGAAAATAGCACAAGACAAAAGTGTTAAGAAAAGGTCGACGTCGCTGCAAAACTCACAGCAAACCCAGTCTACGTCGGGGGTGGTGAATTTAGTCCATTTAGTCAATGGGAAATGAGAATCACATCAGATTCCATGTAATAATGTATCTCCCTTACAATTTGGCCCACATGAAGTTCTCAACAAGTGCACAGAAAGTTTATTAGTCTCTATAAAGTTTAGTCCTGCATAATTTACACTTGTACAAGTGAGCTGCCAACAGCCATCTCACAATAACCTGTTTAACAACACGAGGTGTTTAACAAAAGCAAAGCTCACTCTGATATATACATGTAATACCAGTTTCTATTGGGTTTTCTTTCAACCTGTTTTACAGGTCTGAAAAACAAGTTTGTGTAATATCTCTGAAATAAGAGACATCCTCAGATGTTTGCAGCGTCTCAGAGGAAAAACTAGTTCATGCATTTATTACTTCTAGGCTGGACGACTGTAATTCTTTATTATCAGGATGTCCTAAAAACTCCCTGAAAAGCCTTC
>VOQK01015245.1:4018-14137 GCA_015052645.1 Benitochromis conjunctus
CCGCTGGGGAAAAAAAAAAAAAAAAAAAAAAAAAAAGTCTCCCTCTTCAGGCGCTTTACCAACTGTTTTCTTTTATAACCCCCCCTCACTCACTCACTCACCCACCCACCCACACCCCATCCCATCTATTTTAAGGAAATCCAAAACTATAAGAAACAACACAAACACACAGCATTTGTTGGATTACTTAATCTAACTACCTACACCTAAATCTATATACAGCTAATTTCTGTACAAACCTCCAGAAGGAATACATAAATAACAAATATGAAACAAATAATATCACAGTACACTTTTGTGGAACCTTTTATCAAGTGACCCCAAAATGTTTTTCACATTTGCTACAAAAATGTTTTTCACATTTTACACCACAAGAGGGAGCTTTAAATCAATAAACTAATCTCTTACATATACTAACCAATTTTCAATATGTTGTACTGTTCAGTGTAAAACCCTAAGGTATAACATTATCCAGTGACTGCAGACATGCTGACCTAAAGCAAAGAGTATATCAGAGTTTTAAGGGTTTTAATATGAGAGACAGACATTGACCAGTATTGTTTTATGGTGTGTTCGTGGTTTGTTTGTATCGTGTCCAAGGACACATTAGTATTTTAATGCTAGTTTCACACACCATAAGACAGATGGGACCATATACATCAACAATGTGGAGTTGTCATTAAAGCCGTCATTCAGTTTCAGTGACGACCAGAAGCTGCACAGAGACAGGAAGAGCACAGATGAAAATATAAAGTGAAACTAAGTTGAATGAATCATCTTCTTTAGGCTGTTTTTTGAGGGGTCATAGAAAATCACCTGCCTTCATCTTACCCTATCCCTAGCATCCTCTTCAATCACACCAACCCTTTGATTGTCCTCCTTCACTACATCTATGAATATCCTCTGTGGTATCCCTGCTGCCTGGCAGCTCATATTCAGCGTCCACATCCACTAAACTTCCATGAATATGTCCAAACCATCTCAACATTGCTCCTCTAACATTGTCTCCAAACCACTCAACTTGAGTCATCGTGGTCACTCCCAACAGAAATCTTAGCATCTTCGTCTTTGTCTCTAGTCTTTTTGTTAGTGTCGCTGTCACAGCAATTTTCACCACCATCTTGTAGACCTTCCCTTGCTTCTATCCTTCATCCAAATCACCCTGAACTCATCTTCAGTCACTCCACCTAACCTGTACTCATTTCTTCTCCTGTGGCAACAGCACTCCCCAGTGGCAGCTGCCTTCTAAAGCAGATAATACACACCATAAAAACTGCTCAGGAACATGGCACAGCACGAGGCACTCTTACCAAACGACTGCATGCATCACAATAAGCCCACAACACACAGGATCCCAAGGTTATGCTGCCAGAAATCACAGGACACCCTCAAAAGATCAGGTTTCCAAAGAGGTGATTTCAATGTTGCGACTGATCGATACAGTTAGGTCCCTAAGTCACAAGGCAACCAAACAATTTTTGTTATTTTGAGTCCTTACACAGTCGACCAAGCAAGACAGATGTGAAAGAAGACTTTCAACTGTAATTCAGAAGAAAAAAAAATACTAAGGTAACAGTTAGAGTTTTTATAAACAGTACAAAAGTAGTCGGACAATTAACTTAAAGTTTCACGAAAACGTGAAGCCTGTTTCTTCATTTTTTAATTAAGCACATAAGAGTTTCAAAGTGTTGAGCTTGCATTTGGTTGCTGTTCACTGGGACTCTCAGTTTAGGACCAAAGGGATGTCAGTGCAAGTGAGGAAGGCCATCAAAAGGCTGAAAATTCAAGACACACTTATCACACTTATTTTCTTGGTTAAGAAAAACAACTTCACATCATCTACCCAAGTCAAGAAAACTCTGAGTGTTCTTTGAGAGTTGCACTATTTTCAACTCAATAATCCCTCAAGAGATAAATGTAAATACATTTATAGCAAGGTGCAAACCACTGGTTGCACAAAAAAAATAGGAAGACCAGATTAAACTTGTAATAAAAAAAATTTAAAAAAAATCTAAAACAGAGCCTGCACAGTTTTGAAAAGAAAAAAAAAAAAAAAAAAAAAAAAAAAAAAAAATGTTTGAAAAAAAAAAAAAAAAAAAAAAAAAAAAAAAAAAAAAAAAAAAAAAAAAAAAAAAAAAAAAAAAAAATAAAAAAAAAAAAAAAAAAAAAAAGTAAGAAAGCAAAAATAATAATAAAAATATAAAATTTTAGGGATAATTTCTTTTCAGTGTTTGGTCTCAGTTTTCTAAATCAGACAGAAGCCTATTAAAATGTTTATTAAATAATGAGATGAACCTCCTCAAGAAAGTCGAAAAAATGGTAAAATGTTGCAAAAAATGTTAACGTCCAGCCTCGAGCTGTTCTCCTATTGGCCCTCCGGCGCACCACGTGGTAAGGCAGTCACGCGCTTTCCAGGAACCCGTCAGGAAGAAGAAAAACAAAACAAACCCGAGAGAGCTTTAACAGCGTGTGGACTCCATTGAAAAGGGAACGTTAGTATCTCCAACACAGGAACACATACGAGGTCCAACACCGAGAGAAACGTGCGGGGGCGTCCTCAAAGTGAGTGCGACCGTTTTTTATCCGTTTCGGGGGAAGTTTGGCTCGGCAGCGGATGGGTGTTTTCACCGCCGCGGCGGATTAGCTTTGAAGCTAACTGTCGGTCGGTTGTTGTTGTGTATCGGGCTTCAGTTGGGATGAGGAAGGGGGCGGACGGAGGCCATACTGACTGAGGCTGCAGCTGAAAAGGAAGCGAGACTGTCCAGTTCCGTGTTAAAAACGCAACCAGAATGAATACAACACGAGCTGTTTGGTTGTTGGTGTATTTCTTTTTTCTTTTTTTTTTGTGGACCGCAGTTTGTCGAGCTCCCGTAGGAAGTGGAGAAATGTGGCTAGCTAATGCTTCGCGACGAGCTCAGGTAAATTTCGATCACCGAGCCTTAAACCTGTCCACAAAAAACAGACTGTTTAGCTGGTGTAGTCCTCTAAAGTGTAGTGGGTCAGTCCCCAGAAGTGACTGATTCTGGATCAGCGTGGTCAAAAGTGCACTTATGTAAGAAGATTGGCTTGAACTCTACTTTAAAACTACCTAAAATCGTCCTGGACCGCTTGGAATGCACTTAAAACTACACAACATGCCTTTATATGTGTGGCAGAGAAATGTTAACTGTTTGGAGGTGTATTTGTGGTAGGAACAGCCTCGGTAGGCTCGTGAAACGCCTTCCACTGTGACTTTTTGCAGGCAGCCCGAAGTCTCATTAAGGTACACGCCCCCCAATGCACAACACATCCAGAGCAGCTGGAAAAAAACTCGACACAGCCAGAAATTTCCATGTGGTCGAAGGCAAACAGCAGACTTATATTTTCACCGAGGAAATGGCCATAGTGACGATTTATTAATGTTGATATATTACTTTGGATTTTCACCTTAACAACTGCTCTATAGTTTATCGCTTGGATTGGAAACTTAAACGTTTGATTCAGTGTTTCTTCTTCGATATAAATTACTAAACGTGCCCCAGACTGAGTCGTACTGCAGTGCTGCGTTGAGGTTTTGTGGTAGGTGGTGGATTTTACTTTAAATATCTGTGAAACACGGTTATCTAGGCCACGGGCATGTAGGCCTCCAAGTTGTTTATCTTCTGCCTCAACCTAGACTGAATCTAGGCTGTTTGTGATGAAGCAGCTCGTTTGATTGACGGCCTCAGCTGCCATTCCAGGACACGTGGAGGCGGGGCCTATTCTGATCTCGGCCAATAGGGTAGCGGGATTACGTGGGTGTTGGCACAGACTGTTAGTTTGAGGCTTTGTTTTGCTTTGCTGAGGATCTGTGATGAGTGCAGAGACTGGTGAGATACTGGTGACATTTATGGGTTTACTGGTGTTTTGTAACACCCCATTTGTAATTTACACCACTCCGGTATACTCCGATGATTGTTTTGATGCGCACGCTTTTGCAAAACAAATGCATCCATCACGAAGTGGTGCAAGGATGTGCATAGAAGATATTTAGGAAGAAGCAGATAGTGTTTGCGTCTTTGTGCAGGGTTGATGTTTGTTTTAAATCACAAAGCTCACCCTGCGTTCATCACCCTTTATCAGCGATTGATTTTAGTTATGAGTGCTCCTTTTAACAGTATAAAAACATCTGTGTGGTGCCATACAGTTATCAGGCCATCACATGCCTCAAATACAGGGTAGTATTTCTTCCAGCACGAAATACTGATTTTGTTTACTTTTATCATAAATTATTTGCAACCATATCTTATCGAAAGCAGTGCTTCCCATGAACAGGAGAAAAAGATCCTGGATAGCACAACAATTTTACCATCAAAAGCAATGCTGGGATCAGAGCGAGCCAAAACCTCTTACCCAAAAGGTTGTCCTGCAGTGCTGACAGTGAACTTGAGATTGAGTTAAAACTATTTTAGTTGGACTGGTTTGTTGGGGATCACCAGATTTTAGTGTTTTATTTTTATTTGTTTGTTTTTTGCATTTTAACTTTGGTTGTTGCAATCCTGTGACTGCTTTAAGACTTTTAAACGGCTCTTCATTCTGTTTAGTTTCCAAATGATTCAGGTTAATCAACGTCTTTCAAAGTAGACCTGTCTTGGCAGGAGAAGCGGAGGTGGTTGAGTTCCATGGATTTGTGCCACAGTGGTATGCATTACGTTTGTCTGTGACAATCCAGTTGTTAATTCAGTTATGTTTCACGTCTAATTTTTTTTTTCCTCCGATCACGTGCCCACCCAGCACAATGACTCTCTGTCCTTCTCAAAGGCAGCCAGCCGCCCTGTGGTTTTGGAGCCGTTGTGCTACCTGTAATCTTCTTGCAGGTATGACGTTGCGGACTAAAATCAGACATTTGAAGTGAAGTAGGCGTCAGCCACCAGCGCTTATATATAGTGAAATGATTGTTGTTTGTCAGATGCTGAATGCAAAGATTACTTTTAGTTTTGAGCAGCAGGGTTAGTGAAAACACAGTCATAAACATATTCAGTTTTTAAAAAACGTGTCTGAATCATTCCGTGTGAAATTGCTGCGTTAGCACTTTCCCGCAAAAAGACGACATTTGACAATCTCCCCTGTACCCTTAATGACAAATTTTGACACCTCAGTATACACCAAAGACGATGTGCTTTGACAACCGTTAGGATAGTTTCTGGCTTTTCTGTGGATAGCTGCCTAGGCAGAGACCATCCTCACTAACTTCTTATGCAAACCCTGTCATTTTGTTCTATAAGCAGGCCTGATATATGACAGTAACTTCTCTGTTCAGAAAAGCGAAACAAGAGTAAAGATCTGTTCACTGTGGAAGATGCTGTGGCAAAAGCTGCTCAGTGAGCTGAAGTCAATCTCATGATTTAAAAATAAAATCTGGGCTTATGCTAAAGTTTAAAATAACAGTTTTGCCTGGAGTTATGTGTATTTATTCCTCCGATTTTACCACAAAAGAGAAAAAAATCAACAGTTTGTTTAGTTAAATCTTTTTCAATCATAAAAATTCATGAAATTGATTCCAGATATAAGAGCAGTAGAATTTTAATTGTATCAGAGATAAACATCTGTTGGTACATCCTCAATAAACACAGCTGTTTTTCTAATGTTGGTATATGTTTTAACATGGAAAATCTCAAGGAAAGATAGAAAAGAAGAAAATCAGCTTTTCTAAAATAATTAATATTTTTCCCTGTCAGAAGACAAACATTGTGATCATTTATCACTAGATGATTCCGCTGAAAGGCCGACGCATAATCAATAATTGCCAGCTCTAGTGACAGCTCTCTGCCTGTACCACTTAGTCATAAACTTATAAATAAATAAATAATCTCCAGACTTTAAGCACAGTTGCCTGTCAGTGAGCACTCATACTTTGTTTTCTTATACAACTTATGGATCGGTGACCTTTTGTGATATTTGCAGACTTCCTCACATGTCCCTGCTCAGAAACAGACTGCTGTCTCATGCTTGTTATCACTGTAGGGATCATGGGCTGACTGCTATCAGTAGGTAACTCATTCCAAATAAGACACTGCTGACTGGCCTACTTGGACCACGTCCAGTGTTGTGGAGAACGAGAGCTGTTTGCATGATAGTGCAGCTCATGATTTGAGCTCAACACTTAACTCCCCCCCCCCCCTTTTTTTTTCTTTCTATTTTTAACTCTCAGTGGACTGAACTAACAGGGAAGAGAGGAAACAAACACCACTGGATTTTAAAAAATATGACATTTTTAAAATGATTTTTTTACCACATAAGCTTAAGCTTCAAAGTTAATGGTCACTTTTGAACGCTACTTTACCACAAATCTATAGATTTAGTCTCAGCACAGTGACACATGTTGCACTCTGTTTATAGGTGCGCTTTCTGTTATGCTTTTAATTTTAGTAAATGGTTTTTGGTATTGAAAATGCAGCAGTTTCGCTATGGGCTCATTGTTTGCTATTGTTTTAATCATTGGGGCAGAAGCTGGTGATGAGAAGCGAGGAGCAGGTGTTGTTGTTACTCTTTAAATTATCCTTCATTTAACCACAAGTGTAACCACTGAAAATCGCCAAGGCCAAGATAGGCAGCAGGTCAATCAGCAGTGGCTACGTACTCTAATAATACACACATGAATACACAGCAAAGCACACAAAATAAATATACACACATAGGTGAGACACATTCATTATAAACACTAAAAATAAGGGAGCTTAAAACTTGAGAACATGTTTTAAATGTGGGGGAAACCTTTGAGAGAGGTTAAAAAAGAATACCAGGGATTGAAAATATTACCCATAAATAACAGCTGGCATTAAGCAGACACACCAGTGTTATGATCAGTCTATGACTGCAAGGCTTACCTTGTTATGTTTGATTCAGTCATGTAGCCTAGGTGGGTCTGTATGCTGTTTAAATGGACTGCGACATCTCAGCATGTGTTATTGTTAAAATGATATGCTGGCTTGGGCTACTCAGTGCACCACAGGTGTTTAAATGGTGCAGGCCAGTCTCTTCATCTGATGGGATGCATTTTTACAATAGTCAAAAGCAAGGTCCTCTTTCTGAACTATGATTGGCCAGTCTCCTTCTGAAGCCTGAAAACAGAGCTGTGCCCCCAGACCAGGTGCAGAGTCAGACCGTCTGAATTACAACCTGCTAAAAGGTTATTTTGGTATTTTGTTGACTTCCCAAGCTTTAATAAATAATAACGAATCAGCTGTAAAATGTTGCATTCAGCTGTATTTTTCTGCTGGTTGACATTTATATGAATGACCCAGTGTTTGTTAATTGTACACAGAAACAAAGACAACTGTTTTAAGCATTTTGTAGGAAACCATAGATTTGTAGTGAAATAGCTCTATGACCAAATAAGACTAAATTAGTTGCCAAGAGTTGTTATAGAGAACAACAACTCAACAATGCAGCCAGCATAATCAGAAGTCATTTACATTACTGATGGTGAGCGCTGTGTTTTATTACTTGGGCTGGATGAGTAAAAGCTGACCCTGGATTCAGACTAAACCGAGATGTAAACATTATGCTGCAAAAAAAGCAAAAGAATCTAACCTGTTGAGCAGATTTTTCTGTCTTCATAGCAAGCCTTATAAAAGAAAGAAAGCAAATCTTTAATGTTCTCAAAAGCGGCCTTGGAGGAAAAACAGAAATGATTGAGCTCGTACAAGAATGCTGATATAAGCGGACGCTGCTGTGGCCTTAAACAAAGCTCAGTCCTAAAGTACAACACCTAATCGAGGCGCTTTTATCTCTGAAGTCCGACCAAACAGAGAGAGGAATTCTTCTTCTGGGTTCTTGCAGCCTGCCACGGTCGGTCATAAATATCTGGCTCTGCATCACAGCCTGTGTCACCCACTGGGTAGTGAGTTGGATTAAACTGTGCTGCTGGAAATGATTCGGTGCTGCTTCGACTGGATAACAGTGGCTCATTTTCCACAGAGGACCTCTGGTTGTGGACACGGGCTTTCTGTTTCCCTTATGTGATAGCAGCGAGTTTGGATTGATGCCGTTGTTATTGTTATTGTTTGGGCCATATGTTTCATCACTCTGCTTTTTTTCTAAAAATGAAACCAGACACAGCTGCCCAGGAAGGAAGTGCACATCAAGATATGGTAATAAGAGTATTTGTATTTCAGGGGAGGAGGAGCTTCCAAATACATTATAGGTGACCGAGGTGGTCTGTGTGTACATAGATGTGTGTGCAGAGGCTTGTTTACTCACATGTGCGTTGATGTTGGTGAAGGTGTTGCTTTTACAAATGCATTTGTCCCAGAAGCGTGCACGGCTGTGTATTTTTTTTTTTTTTTTTTTTGCCCACTTCCTGTCTCTATGCAAAACTGTGTATACATAGCTCAGGGGTGAGAAGTTCATTTGCAAGAGGAAGTGATGTTGTGATCTTGCTCAGAGAGGAGTGTGATTCGCGTGTGATATTGTGTTGACAGATTGCTGCTGGGGTCGTGTCTCCACGCAGACTCCCGTGTGTTTGCTATGCAAAAGCTCCAAAAGGACCAAAGATCAGTCTAAATGTTGCCGTCGTTTGGTGATGCAAGAAAGTGAGTGAATGACAGACAAGCAAAGAATGAACCAAGCTTGATGATGGTGAAGGAGGTAATTAAAAAGGTTGCAGCTAAGCTTGATGCGCGGTTGACTCAGAACAGATCAGATTAACTCTGAGCGATTGCTTGGCAGCATTTGAGTTTGACAAACAGGCTCCTTACCGAATGTTTGATGAGGACAGGGATCAGAAGGTGGCACAAATTTTGTAGAGTGCTGCTGTGCACTTTTGGGTGCTCCATTTATAGTCCCGAGTCATAGATACTAATGATCTTTACTCACAATTTTTAGTATTTCATGTGCGTTTTTCTTGCTTGCATCATTTATGTCACAAAGTTATTTCAGTCTGTTGAATATTTTGGCTATTGTTTGATGCAAAAGAACCAAACCGTTTCTTCATACTTTCTTTCATTGTTTGCTTTAACATCACATACTTTACCATCCTGCGGTTTCATGTGAGAACAACGACCAAACACAGCAGCTGTGGTTAAAATCTGCTTCTTTGTTTTCACCTCTTTTGATTCTAATACTTGCTCTCTCTGTGTTCTTCTAACCACAGACCTGAAGCTTACAGTGAACCGCACCAGACCACAACAGACCAGACCAGACCAGGTTGAGCCCAATTATTCACAGTCTCCCTCTCCCCCTCCCCTGCATCCACCAGCAATCTGCGATTGTTTCCCTCAGCAGTAATTTATTGTGCTGATCGGACAACCTCACCACTGGGACTGGACAGGAGACCCAGAGGTTCCCACCACTGGAGCTCTAAGCTGTGCCTGGCAATGCCTCAGGTAAGAGGTACGACAGGAGGAGGGGAAATTGTGCCGTCGCTGTTGTTGTTTCCTGCTGTTGAATATCCTTAAACCCACAAACAAAAAGTGACTTTATTTTGTTATTTTTAAATGGTCTGAATTAACTCTCCACAAAAATCTGAGACAAAACTTCCTGTGAGCAAGTATGGAAAAGGAGAAGCTTTTTAGGAAACACATGCGGACAGGCAGAATTGTAGATGTGAAACACAGTTCAGGGGCTTGAAAGAGGAGAGTGACTGACCCCAGTGCTGTGTGATGTCTGTAGACCCTGCATCCAAACAGCTGCTGAAGCCAGATGGGCTGACTGTGAACGACTTTCTCAGTCCTTCTAATAAATACGAGTGGGGAGTGCCAACTCTGAACAGGTTTTAACATTTTTGTAATTCCCTGCGGTGCTGAATTAATAGCAACATAACAAACTCAGCTCCAGGAAATGATGGTGTCAGCCCTGACAGTGTTTTTTTTTTTTTTTCTGCTGTTCTTTTCTCCCTTTTTATTATTCATATTAGATGCCACAGGGACTGTTTGTTTCTTAGGGTTTTGTGGTATCTTGCAAAATGTGCAAGTATGTTGTGATTGCAGCGCGTCTATAGCTGCAATCTTATCAAATAATTCCCTCAGCTGTTAGCGTGAAGAACAGGGGATGCTGGTGGTTTGTTGGGCTGAGACACATGCATTTAAAGTTAGAACAAGAACAACAAATCCTCTGGAATAATATTTCTGTAGATGGTAACTTTATTGCAGATATAGTATT
>VOQK01015248.1:3324-20762 GCA_015052645.1 Benitochromis conjunctus
GACAGAAACCAGTAAATCAACCAAACAGCCCACGTACACACCCTCATTTGGTGTGATGCTTCACTCCGGTTATTGGGAACGATCACATTATGTGCATACAGATACAGCCTCGGTCGGTTACACCGTCCGTAACGTATTTTACTGATGCGCGGCATGTTGGGTGAAAGAGCATTTTCACCACTTTTAATCCAACATCTGTTGGCCTGGAACCAAAGAAGAAACTAAATTCTCGATTCTCCTACACGAGGCGTTTTTTCAGGCTCTGTGTCACCACCCATTACAATTAAAAAACATGCACAGATTAAAATTTCCCCCAATCTCCCCCCTCCCTTCAACATGTCCTTGGACATCGGTGCACCACCTTCAGCAAAAGCTGCTCCTTCCAGACCGCTGCCCCGAGGTCTCAGTCCGTCTGTCCCACTTGTGTGTCTGGGACGTGATTGGTCCTGTTACAGTGTCAAAACAGCAATCCTTCATTTTCCATCCTAAATTGGGGGAGATGACAAGGTGATCCAGATCTAGTGAGCGAGGTAGGTGGTGAGAGGCCCAGAAACACGTGGCGTGCTCATCCATCACCCATGTTTCAGTTTGTACTTTCTCACTTTCAAATCACAGCTGAGGTTACAGAAACGAAGCATTTAGCCTGTTACTGTGAAAACTGATCAGGTTCTATATACTGTCATGTATCCAGCCTTACATAAATAAATACACCAAGCACTATTTGAATCTGCTGGAATCATCATCTTGACTGGGGGGCTAGTCGGACCCTGTGAGGGTCACAGACACGTGCCCCCGTGGGCTTCGACATGGCAGGGTCTGAAACTCCTCTAAAGAAGCCATAGCTCAGAAATCATCAACAAACCAACTGACATGATGTTTGGCTTCATGTCACAGACGCTGATGTTTTCTCTCTGCAGGGCTTTAGCTCCACAGTGAAAGTGTAAATGTGCGCACACAGCAGCGGTCCGAACAGGAAGTCCGGCAGCGCTGGAACGCTCCTGAGCTGGACGACCTCGTTAATGAAATCAAATATGGTTTTTCCAGAATCGGCTGTGTCGCAGACGTTTCTGAGCACACCTCACATTTATGGGCCATTTAAGCCAGCAGCCTTCAGGTCACTCAGTGCACTTCATTCTTTACCAAATGATGTAACGTGTTCACAATGCTGTGTTAGAACTGAAGCAGATCCAGGAGTGAAATATACACTAATGTGGTGAATGATGATGAGAAACATGAGAATGGATGTTTCTGGGCTTATGAGTCTGAAAGGATGAAAACGTGAGATTTGATAGAAATAAAAAGGTACCTCATTTTTTGTTCGTCGTTTACTCCTCCTGAAAATATAAGACTTAGAAAAAAAGAGGGGGGGTGTTAAAATGTCACAATGTAACATGTCGAGTAATCTACAGATTAACAATAATTTGTCACAATGTTTTAAATATCTTTTGGATAAAACATTTCCTTTAACTGTGTTCTTGTCATAAAAGCATCAGTGTTGCACCATTTACTGTTTATTCAGCTGAGTCATAAAAGCTCATTTTAAATGATTTCTGAATTTTTCCAGCTCCCGGTGCTCTGTGGTGACTGCTTGTACATGTTTCATAACGTTTTTTTAAATTCTCTAAACTGAAAATTTGAAAATTTAAAAAGTGATGTTTAGGGACAAATGCAATTTAAAAAATTAACAAGAAAATAAATACAGAAAGAAATGCTGGAAAGATTAAAGTGAACAGGTGTGATTCTGATGTCTCCACATTAGAAAACGGAGGTCTTACAACACTGGTGTTTCAGAAAAGGCTCCGACGTATCTGACTGGAAACTAAGGCACAAACTTCACACCTCCTCCAGCCCCTCCCCAGGGACACTGAGGCATTCCCAAGCCAAGATCCCCAGCGTGTCCTGGGTCTGACCCGGGACCTCCTCCAGCTGGACGTGCTGAAAACACCTCATCTAATAGGCTTCCAGAGGCGTCCCAGTCAGCTGCCAGAAACACCTCGCCTCCCTTCTTTTGATGTGGAGAAGCTCCTTGCTCCACAGCCTTATTCTTTTGATTAGCACCCATAGCTCATGACCATAGGTGAGGGTAGGAACGTAGATCAGCTGCTAAACCGACAGCTTTGTTTTCATGCTCGGCTGTCTGAGCCACAGCAGCGGCGAGGTGAAGTGTCTGCATCACTGCAGATCTCCTGCTACACTCTCCCCTCACTCGTGAACAGACTCAGAGATGCTTGAACTTCCTGAACTCTTCCACAGGCACCGACTCATTCTCGGTCTGGAGTGGGCAATCCACGCTTTTCCACCTGAGGATTGTGGCTTCAGACTTTCAGCACATCACACCAAAACCTGCAAAACCTTCCCAGCACAATCAGAGCTTTGCTGCTAAAGAAGGACCACAACTAATCCCTTTATAATCCTGGACTTCCAGGACGTGTCATTCTTATTGTTTGTTAACTGACTAAACTAACAGTGTGTTAACCAATACTAATGAGTGTGGATACTGCCTTTAGCCTGCTGAAAGGATGGCAGTGGTACAGAGAAGAAAGATTATCCAGGAAATGTCAGTTCTGGTGTTTTTGGTAAACGTGTCCACAGGTTATCCACCTGTCATGGCTGTCTTCTTGAAATTCAGCTGCTAATTTGAGGTTCTTTCCACAGCGAGGAGAGCGTACACAGAATATAAACACTTAACTTTTATCTTTCATTCATATCATTTTAAAAGGAAACAAACATTTTTTTACAGTTCACTTACTGGTGGGGTATGATATAAAGTTGCGCTATGCCGAGTCTCTTCAAGGCCCAGGACCCCCAAAGGGTCCCATCTCCCTGCTGCATTCATGCTTTATGCTCAGAACAAACAGTTTCTCTCATGTGTGCCTGGAGATGCATACTCTTGCTATTATAAACACTACTCACACAGGCCAGTTTTTCCAGTCAAAGGAGGATGGTAATAATACAGTGTCTAAACACTGTGTGCAGTATGTGCATGCCTCAGTGTTCAGCACATTCTATTGGAAAGCCACAAAATAGGACTACTGAATTTACCCAAGGAGAAAGCTCAAAGGAGAAAACAACCTGGATGCAGCAGAAGCACGGTTAAAGATTTAAAGGCTTGTGTGGCTCAGGGAGCAATAAGGTCGAGTCTTCTGCAACCAGGAGACTTTTTTTAGTTCTACTCCATTAGAGCTGAGAGGTGTGTCTGTACTGAAAGGTTATTGCAGTTAAGATCAGGAAGTCTTCAGTTTGGAATTATTGATATAGATGGTTAGAGAAAAAAATATTGCATTCATATGTTTTTGGTCAGTGCTTTGGAGTGTGGTGAGGGGAGGTCTGGTGATATTTAGATGAAATAGTAATATACCAATGTTATATATATACTGTAAGAGAAACTGATAATGAAGACAGGCGATGGCAGCGTGTATATGTGCTGCTCTTATAACTCTGATCTTGGAACTAAAGTAAATGAATGTAAATGAGACTTACAGTAACAGACATGACACTGGAGGATAAATAACGCTTCTTTTACTGGATTTCAGTGATTAGTGTTTGTTTTGATTAGTGTTGCTGTCTGTATAAGCAGAACCAGCCTGTTTTATGTTGATGTGTCGTCCTGTAACATGGAGGGACACAGCACGGGTCCAACTATGAAAAAGCATTTACAGGTACAGTGCAGGTTAACTTCCTGTTAAAAAGGGCAGTGAATGTAATCTGTTTATTTGGAGCCTGGAGATTGGGGCGTGGCCTCTTAGACCGCCGGGTGTCTCGACACAGGTCTGCCAGGACTCACCACCGCTCATTAGCGTCAGTGAAGAAGATATCGCCCACGGGTAACATCACAATGGCCGCGTCCATCTTTAACACCCCACCTAACGCAGCGTAAAATGGTTTTATAAACTGAGCTTTGAAATGACACGTTCATTGTTAACAACAGTGACTGTGACATTTGCTTTCATGGAAAAACCAGGATCATACTGCGTATTGTCATTCAGCCTAAAGTACTGCTGTGACTTTTATCCACATCACCCAGCTGCAACACTGTACGGCATAATGAACTGATCATTTTAAACAGGCAATAATTATTAAAATTATATTTTGCTCAAATATTTCCTGGAGCCTCCCACTGCTAATATTACATTTATCATTCATTAAAAGTAAAAAGAGTAAAAATGACCCTTCCTAGGTTTCATTGTTACCGTCGCCACGCTCGCGTCTGCGTTTCAGATCAAGAGGGAAGAACAATAATTGCTAATCTGTTAATGATGTGGCACAGATGAGCACTAAATAAAACCTCAAATTCCATCTCTATCTGCTTAATCTACAACATTTGTGTTGAACAGGAAGGTTTTCCTTCAGGAAGCTGACCTTAAAGTAAATGATTAAACTAAATAAATGTGCAACTGTTAGCTGACGCTGTGAGGACTTCGTCTGTCTGTCTGCTCCTGACTCCCGCTCTCTCCCTGACCTCTGTGAGGCTCTATTAAGAGTGATCCCATTAATCAGTGACGGACCTGCTCTGTGCCTGTGCTCTCGGCTGGATCAAGGATAGGCCAAGATCCTGCCGGCACACAGACCTGCAGAGAGACAGACTGAAGGGCTGATACACTACCAGTGGATTACAGAGCCTCTATAAGATCCAGCTAATATCCTCTACTTGCTCCTTACCCTAGGAGAACATTGGCTGTGAGTCACTTTAAGCAGTACAAAAACATACGCACCCTATTGTGGGTAAAAGTACAAGTGCTGCATTGTTTCAATCCATGTAGTTTTATTTTAAACAGTGGGAGAAAGTATTTTATAGCTCACTAAGGCTGTAATCATTAAAATGATGGAGGAAACAAACCTACATGTGGGACCACAGAGACCCTCACACAGCATCCACGGCCTTCATCTCAGAAAATGACTCATCTCTATTCACTCTGCAAAGTTTTACGTAGTAGTACTTAAGTAGTACTAAAGCACGAATCAAACGTCTTCAGTAAAGTAGAAAAACCTCAACTTACTAGTCTGAGAATTCAGATTATAAGCTGTGGAGGTAATTTGACAAATGGCATGACAGTAAAGACGTGATGCTACGGTGATGACAGAAATACATTTTTCTATTCTAGAATCCTCTTTAACCAGACTGCATTGGTGTGTAAAACCTGTTATCTTTCTACTAATCTAAACCCGCCAATCACATCGCTGCTTCACAGAAGGACATGTGCATCCACCAATGATGTGGGGAGAGACAGTAGGACGTAAGCATCCCTCCTGTGGTATTTGCAGTCTTTCCTAACCAGAGGAAAAAGATAATAAAATGCATATGTGACTATGGGGTGAAACATCACAGCCTTAATGGACAAAGGCTAAAAGAGGAACACCTGAAGGTGTTACGATCGGTAAGATTTCCAGTTTGTTAACAATAAGCAATGTTGCTTTGGTGGCAGAAACATGAGCTGACCTCCTAACCGTCAAGTTCAGATGCCACAATGTTTTTTGGTCTGCATTAATGTCTAATATAAGATAAATAAAGAATTCATTGGAGTGCAGTCTAAGGACAACTATGGAGCTGGAAATTAGCATTACAAGTCCACTCTAAGCATATTCCTGTTAATTAGCACATCCTACATGTCAGAGGTAATGCAAGGTTTTATTGTGCAAAGACAATAACACATGGTGGTGGATGAGCATGGTGCAGTAAGTACACACACTTTAAAAGACGCACGATGAAGCTAATAAGAGTTGTGCTAATGGAAGCCAACATTATGAGCACCGTGAGGTTAGCAGCAACTGTCACCGCCGTGTCAGACGCTGCGCTTTTTACCCTCCCTCGTTGCTTTTTAGTCTGTGTTCCTATCCGACAGCCCTACCCACAATCCCTCCTCTTTCATCTTGGCATCTAAACTCCCTCCACCCCTCATCTCTGCTCGCTTGCTACTTTTATCTTCCCGTTCTCGTCTTTCCACCCTGCCTCCCCTCGTTTCCTCCTACCATCCTCTCGACTGCGCTGTTGTGTTCCTTCTGCTGTCTCTTTCCTGTCATTCCTGTCTGCCTTGTTTCCTTCTTCCTGGCTGCCATTCTCCTTCCTTACCCTCAACCAATCTCTCAATTTTCTGCGCTGCCTCTGCCTCCCTCTGCACTTTTCCTCAAATTTATACTGGCCCACTTCACTCTGATTTTAAAACTGCCTCCCCCTCGTTTGTTTCCTGTATACATGACAGCTACCATATGTGGGATGACAGGGTCATTCATGTGCCGACACTCCCATGAACTCAAACCTCCTGCGTTGTTTTTCTATATGCACATTGATATTTTCAATAACAGACAATGCAGTAATTAATGTGTGACTGACACTTACACTCTTCACATTTCATTAGGTTACTACTGTTTGAAGCATTTTGAAACATTTAGGCTTTAATGGAGGATTTTTATTAGGCTGTCTCATCGTTTAGAGCAAACAAACAAATAAATCAATCTTCAAACCGGTGCAGAAATGGTCTCAGCGTCTCATCTTACTGTGAGGTTTTTTTATGACTGCCTTTTAAAACCGGTGTTCATGTTCATAAATGTTGACTGAAGCGCCCCAGATACCGAGAATAAAGTCTGACGTAACGTCACATCGGTTCAGACGTGCTGTAGAAACCCTCCCAACACAAAGCCATTCATCTTTTTTTTCATTACTTCCCTGCCTTCTGTTTTTGTTCCAGCTTTCTGTCTTGAACCGAGCCCAGTCAGCAGAACAACAGTCATTAGTGGGATTACTTTGGGGTTCCATCGCACAGCTCTTACCCGGGTATAAATACTCCTGCTGCTGGTATCAAAACAGAAATGGCAACACACCAGCAGAGCTCAGGAGGAGCCAAAGAAGCCGTGCTGCCGCAGGAGAGGACTTCTTATGTGAATGTGGCCTAACGTGTTCCAGCTAACGACCTTTTATTTGAAGAGAAAACTAGTTCATACCAGCTACTGATTTAAAATAACAATAATGCGAGCTATAATCACATTCTCATTACTTCCTTAACAAGCTGTCAACATTCTACAAAACATTAAAAATCAGCCACAGATTGAATTATAGTTTCATCCTTGTATTACGGGGCAGACTTTTTTCCCATCCCACCACAGCATTTCTGTTAGAAGTGCATCAGGTAACTTTTTCATGTGTCTTTAAAGGAGAGCGAGAGCTGCCTCTAACAGACTACAGATCTATTCTCTGTGATGGACTGAGGTGAGATTTTTAAACCAAAGGATGTGACCCTTATAATCACTAATGTCAGGAGCGTGTGTGCACATCCAGGTAAATTACTCATCATTTATATATCATTACTCCTCTTTAGGATGTCATTTATAAATACATATGTTTATCCTGCTGTTACAGTTACACCATGTACAGCTATCATGTCTGTAGATGGTGTAACTATGTAAGTAGTAATCGTGATCATAGTTATAATACATCTGTATTTATAAATAGCATACTAAGGAGAAGTAATGCTATATAAATGATGAATTAAGCACTTGCTAATATCTTCCCAGGGGTATTAACCCCTACCAACCTTAATAATGCTTAATAGTGTGACATATCACAAAGTGCTACCCATGAATCAAATTTAAATACATTATAGTAACCACCAATTCTATTGTAATCCATTTTATCATAATGTGTGTGCACATGTTCTTTGTTTGTGGTCTGTGTTCCCTAACCCACCCAAACATCTGGTTCTACTGAAGCTCTCTTCCTCTTTAAAAGAGAGTTCTTCCTTCTCACTGTCGCCAGTTGCTTGAGTATCTGGTCTTTAACTGATGACGTATGAGCCCTGCCTCCAGGTCCAAACTACTGTGTTTATTAAGGCTGTTGTGTTTTTAACATGTTTCTTTGTATCTTGTTGTGTTTAATCTGAACCAGCCCCTAAAAACAGTCAGTGATCACTGTCGGCCTCTCTGGGTCTTTATCAGCACTGTTCAGTGTTTCAAAGCTTACGCTGTAACTCCAGCCCAGCCCATGCAGCAGTATATTAATGACTAACCTGGTATTGTGGATGGATGATCTCAGCTACATTTTGAAGGTCTCTCTTTCTATATAATTTGCTTGACATGACTGATGTTGTAAACTGGTGCTTTATAAATACATTTGAATTTAACTGATTGGCCCACTGTCTGAAGATGGTTGCACACCAGTCGTATGCAACCAAAGCAACAGCATCACAGCAGTCACCTTAAAATGAGTTCTGTTCTCTGTTTTTCATCAAGCGGCATTAATAGTGTTGTCCAATTGATGTGGTCGAACAACACAACCGGAGAGCTAGTCCTGACAGACCATTACGTGGGTCTCAGTACCGAACACTCGAGTACCGCCTTGGCACTAGTATTGCAAATGATGCTCTGCTCTACTCGTGTGCCCTTTTTTAACCCCAGTTTTTAAAAGTTTGAATCAAGAACACATGAGTGAGGAACATCTTCAGTTGCTTCATCACAATGTTGAATCATTTAGTTTCTAAATAGCTTTCCTCCTGGTACCAACTCAATATGATCTTCATCTTTTATTCAACAAGGTACGCTTTTTGTGGAATGAAGAGGGCTTGAGTGTCAAGACGGATCAGGGAAATGGAGCCTGAAGAACATTTACATAAAACGTACTAATTAATTTTTTGGTTAGATTTGGTTACAAAACTACCACAACAACCTGAGGCGACTGCTGTCATTAAAGTGCCCATCTTTGTGCACTTTATTTTTGAGAAATGTACTTATCCCAAAAATGAAAGCTTGGGTACCTCCTACAATCAACATGATCCCTTACTGTAGATTATAAAACATTTGTTTAATTAAAACCAGTTAGCGGTAAGGAATTTTCATCTGTGAAATTCATCTTCTAATTGTTGTTTCGATGTTTGAGAAATCGCTGTAAACCAAATTTCCTTTAACATTTGGTTTGACTTTTCTCTGTGTGGTAAAAGCCCAAATTTGATTGTGCTTGTTTACATTATCATTCATGCCCTTGCTCTTGGTCACAAACAGTTATTCCTATTGTCACCTGAAAGTGTGAAAACTGCTGTCAAATAGTGCCAACGAGTCCATGAGCAAGGATGTCAAACTAATAGATATGATAAACATGCAAGAGAAGCGTTTTCACAGCAGGAGTGGAACGTGTAACAGCATGTGTGGACATGCCAGTTTTGGCATCTTTGACCAAAATAAGGTTGAGATGTTAACACTACAAGAAAATAGTCCACAGTTCTACATTTCTTCATTGTAGAGTGATCAGTCATCCATTTTAACAGAAAAGTGCAAAACACACCAGAATTCTCACAATGAATCACCTTCATAAACAGCTCTTCAGTGCTGCAGAGTGTCAGTGTGATTTGCTGGACTGTACTAAAACCAAATCTTACTAAAGGGTTTGATTGATGCTGCTGCTTTAAAAGGTTTTCATGCATTTTCAGGACTTCCTGTAAAGAGAAGTCTCTTCCTGCGGTAAACAGATCTGAGTGTAAAAATGTCGACCTACTGGTCATTCCACGTTCCTACCACCACCTACAACCACGAGCTCCAGGTAATGACCAAAGAAGACAACCGTGTGCAGAAATGGTAAAAAGTTTCCCAAGTTCCCTAACCCAGACACGGCTTAGACCTAACCCTATCCCTACCTAACCCGAGCCCAGGAGCAGCTTCATTAAGGCCCCGCAGTAAAGTAACTTTGTCAGTAGTAAACTTAGAAACACTGAGCACGTGCAAGTATGAATTACTGGCATAAGGTACTTTTATGCCTCAGCACTCAGGATTTATCAGCACCTCCCAAACACATTGCCTCCTGTGATTATATGGAAATAAGGACAACATAGTGTTTATAGGAGCAACATGGTGACAGGCCTGGAAAATTGCGTCTGACATTATTGAGAAAGCCAGAACACTTGAGTGTGGCTATATTTGGAACCATGTACAAAAATTATTTACGACTCCCCGAATCCTGAGAGAGAAAGGAAACGGACTTTGGTCTGCCTCGCCATCAATTAAAAAACAAACAAACAAACAAACAAACAAAAAAAAAAAACTATTTGCAGTGTGTTATTTTTCACTTTACATCAAGATCCATCCATCCATCTATCTATCTTCTTTCGCTTATCCAGGGTCGGGTCGCGGGGGCAGCAGCCCAATCAGAGAAGCCCAGACCTCCCTCTCCCCAGCCACCTCCTCCAGCCTGTCCGGGAGAACACCAAGGCGTTCCCAGGCCAGCTGAGAGATATAATCTCTCCAGCGTGTCCTGGGTCTGCCCCGGGGCCTCCTCCCGGTGGGACATGCCCGGAACACCTCACCCAGGAGGCGCCCAGGAGGCATCCTTGTCAGATGCCCAAACCACCTCAACTGGCTCCTTTCGATGTGGAGGAGCAGCGGCTCTACTCTGAGCCCCTCCAGGATGGCCAAACTTCTCACCCCGTCTCTAAGGGAGAGTCCAGCCACCCTTCGCGGGAAGCCCATTTCTGACACTTGTATCTGCAATCTCGTTCTTTCGGTCACTACCCACAGCTCGTGACCATAGGTGAGGGTAGGGATGTAGATGGACCGGTAAATTGAGAGCTTCGCTTCTACACTCAGCATCGGATTTGGAGAATCAGCACCTCCAAATCCCGAAAAGGGTGGAGTGCCCACTCCAGGTCAGGTTCTTGCCCCAAGTGGAAGAGTTTAAGTATCTCGGGGTCTTGTTCACGAGTGACGGGAGAAGGGAGCGGGAGATCGACAGACGGATCGGTGCGGCGGCTGCAGTGATGCGGACGCTGTATCGGTCTGCTGTGGTGATCAAATGTTATTGGCGCTAAAAATGAGCCTTAGTCGATTTTTCAAAACATGTTAAAAATACTATATTTTCAGTTTTCACACTGGCTTTGAATGATTGTTATGTTTTCTTTAGATGCACAATTACAAATTGGTTTTGCTTCCTCTTTCTCTCTGCAACAAACTGAAAAATATTCCGGAGAGAGAACAAAGTAGCTGTATATATATATATATATATAAAATGCATCTTTGGTGCTTTATAGACACCATTTTTAAAAAAAGTTTTCCTTTATGGCTTTTCCAAAACACTTTTCCTTGAACTTAATGGAAAACGCGACGAAGGACAACAGAGCGACCTGAGCGCCGGTCCACAGTGCTGCTCAGCTTCCAGTGCAGTTTCACTTTTCTATACATGCCTCCGCCTGCGATTTGTTTCTAGGAAGCACCTTCAGCCCACTCTGGGACTGGTTTCCAAGACAATGTGTTTGCTTTCACAGAGCATCCGCAGCGCTGACCAGTTCACAGGATGAAAACGTATGTGATCCATTTGCAGACGGCACAGATGGGAATGGATCGACTTTGTTACTTGTGTGAGTCACACATTGCCTACACAGTATACAGACTGCAGTTACATGGAGCTCTTTGTGAGTCTGTTGTGGGAAATATGATAAATATTATTTTTTGATGCTTGCAAAATGTTTCCTACTGGACATTGTATGTGATTATTTGCGGCGGTGCTCTGCTGCAGAGCTCTCAGGAAACATTTATGTCAGAGTGATTCTGAGAAACATCAACATCAGCAACACTTCTTTGTCACCAACCAACCACTCAAAGATCCAGCAGAGCATTAAAAACACCAGGAAGCTTTTAAATTAGCAACCAGTCAAACCCGACCGAAGTGCAGACTTTTAGCTTTAATTTAAGGGGTGCTGTGCAGCTATGCAGGAACGACGGCCATTTTTTATATAACTCGTCTGCAGGACTGTGAGCCAACTGACTCCACAAAGCTGTGAACTGAAGTCTTGCCTGACAAATACCCTGCATGGTAGTGAAACAACAAAAACTGGAAATGAACTGAAGTGAAATTAAATTCAAAACAAAAACTTGAAATTGAATAAAACTACAAACCAATTAGAAAAAAACCTCAGATGCTGCCTGCTTTACTGTTAGGCTACGAAGTGCAGAAATTGATATAAACAGAAACTGACTTTGATGTCACAGCTGTTGGTTTTCTCTTTACTGGAGAGAAAGCAGCTAATCTAACACTGTTTACAGCTGCTGCTGCAGCAAAAGGTAACTGTTGGGACAATCGTGCTCAGCCAGCGCTGGCTGGATTAATGGCAGCTGAGAGAAGCTGAGGGAAGATTTTCTGTACACAACATGGTGGAGAAATAAACAACCCTCACCCCTGATGGTAACGGGAAAATAAAAATCATGGCTCAGGCTTCTGTTGTACAGTTGGGTTTTTCCCCATTTGATTTATTACTGGGACACCTAGAGGAAAGCACTGTTACGAGTGTGCTGACAAGCAGCTTTCTTTACCGTTTCTTACCTTTTCCATCTCGCCGCTCTTCCTCTTGCGCGCTGAGCGGGTGATTTTGACGGTGACGGCGCCCTCCTCTCCCTGCCGCCGCAGAGCCATGCGGTTTGGCTGCAGCGGGCTGAAGGAGATCTCCAGCTCTGGCCGAGGGAAGCGGCTCGTTCTGCCCTCCTCTGTGGAAATCTCAGAGGACTCCAGGACTGACGGACAGCCGCTCGAACCCTGTAGGACCACATGTGGGCTTAAGGTCAGGGGTCACATCATCATCACTCGAGAGAGAAATGTCACAAGGTCTGGGGATCAAAGCTTCTCCGCCTGTTACAATAAAGGTGTCGAGGCCAGTTGGCACAACTGCTGAGTGTTATCAAATCAAAAGGCCGAGCCATCAGCTGTAAATCAGCTCACATGAAAGGTGCCCATGAACCAATCAGAAGTGGCTGTGGGTTAAAACGAGGAGGTTCATCACCTGTGTCACAGGATACAGACTGAAAGGCCCAGAGTCGCTGCAGCATGAGCACTTCACAGCTGCATCGTATTAAAAAGCTCTGCTGTAAGTGAGAAGGCTTCTCGCCATCACAGCACCATCATTTAGACACACGTGACATGTAGTTACATTTACATGTTGTTCAGACGTCATTCAGCTGTAGCTCTGCAGCGTTAAACAGTCTGAGAGCAAGTGAGGAACAATTAACACAACAGAAAGCAAATTCAACCTGGTACAAAGGCTTTTTACCAATTTCATTAAAATAAATAAATAAATAAAAACTTGTTTTAGAATGACTCTCAGCTAACAGGGAAAACAAACAGCTACATAACTACATTTGTCAGTGATGCGTATCAGGGAAAGAACGGTTTCTATAAAGCTAACAGCTTCTCACTGTCCCACAGAGTCGAGGTGTGACGGGTCGTCCAGGAAAGGTGACGCTAACCGATTAGTCGCTATATGACCGTTTTTATGTGTGTTGACTTTGGCTTTTAATGATAACCTGCTCAGGAGAACCTCTGGTGTGCAGCTCAAGTTACCATGGTGATACACCCCAGCAGGAAGTGAATCAACTTTGTGACCCTGAAAACTCAGCCCCAAATCCTGCTCTGTAGACACGCCCCGTACTGAAGCAGACAGCGACTCAGAACGGCTCCAGCTAATAAAAGCACATCGCCAACATCACCGACAACCTCTGAAGTGCTCGTCTGCACGCCGTGAAAACACTCGCTGACAAGCAAAACAAGACGACCTTGCAAAATTTGACACTGAACATAAAAGTCTAAAGAAATTAAAGAAGCTCCTGTAGAAATGTGTTTTTTCTGAGAGTGAAAGACACGGTTAAAGTTGCTACGTACAGTCCTGCAACTGACCTTGACCTCTAAAGACGGTTCATCGCACATCTGCATTTGAGGAGGTTCATACATGCTGTGAATGGGCACAGTCAGAGGCTGCTGAGACCCTGAGCACGAACACTTTAAAACTGTCTGACCCATACTGCACATGTGAATCTTAGATTATTATTTCTACATGAAATACTTTGGATTTTTTGGTTCAGTCCTTAGCAGTAACACAGTCAAATCTCAGGGTGCAGCAGCAGACAGGTGTTGTAAAGGCTCAGAGTGTTTGGCTAAATGCAGCGGATTAAAGACGCATAAAGCTGTCTTCTCTCTGAAATTGAATTTGGAGGAAGTCCAGCACAGAACTGGCAGAAACCAATTTGCTTCTAGTGCAACCGTCTACAGTCTGAAGTCAGAGAGCTGGTGCTCTGGACTCTTTTCTTCTGTTTACTGGAGAGAGGGGAAACAGTGGCGCCTGCTGGGGACCCGTCGCAGGTTCACAGCAGCATGTCTGCAAACTGAGTCGAGGGTATGTACCGGACACCGCCATCAGGGAGGCATCTGTTAGATCCAAAACTCATGCACCGAAGCAACCAGAGCCATAAACATTACGTTAGGGTTCAGAAACCGAACATCTTTAGAAACTCTAGCATCACAAAGACTCTGCCACGTATCTCACACACTGGTTTATACCTCTAATAAGGACTGTGTGTGAGGCCATATCTGCAGACCACAGGAGGGTGGGGGGGTCTCAGCAGCTTACCTGGCTGCTGACGGACGCTCTGGCATCCTTCCTCCCAGACTTCCTGACAATGGTTTCACTCCTGGGTTTCTCCATGAGAGCAGCAGAGCTCTCTTTGTTTTCAGCCTGCCGCTGCCAGAACAACAAAACATCTCATATTATTCATAACATCTTTATTTATTTATTTTTTTTATGCCTTATCATTTTGTTTCCAAAGCTACAAATGACAGAAAAAAAGAGACACAAAGTCACAAACAGGTTGGACACTGCATGTTATTGTATAGGTACAGTTTTAGTATCCGACTTCTATATTTTCACATTCCAACACATGCATATAGACACATCATTTAAATGATTTTATGTACATATCTATTATGTATTCATAATTTCCCACCACAGCAATCTAAGTCAGGGTTTAGATTTTCTGTATTTCCTTCATGTCATTCACACTCATCGTCGTGGGCCAAAGGACGTTTCCACTTTCAGTAGTTTTTACTTAACAATGTGTCACTAACTTTAGTTTTTTCTCATACGCTGCTCTGATGATACCCTTTTCACTTTTATGACATGTCCTACATGAGAGGAAATAAAATAAAAGTACTTCAGTTTGCCATGTATTGTTGTACTTTCTTGATGGGATTGATTTATATATCAGTTAAAATATGCCAGATGTGAACACAGTAGTGTTTGAGGGTTAAAGATGAAAAGTGATTTCTCCTTGTTAAAACCAGCCCAGTTTGTTGCTGTTCTCTGTTCATGGCCGTCTTTATAGGTGGAGACCAGATGTGTCTAATCCGGGCATCTTCTGCCTTTTTCATCATATTTACACTTCTTACATTTAAGCTGAAGTGCTAAGCATAGCAATGAAAGCAAATCTGCACGCCTGAAGCGCTTTTCTCGCCCGTTATCCTCTGACCTGTTCGCTGAGAAATGAAAAACAAACATCTGTTTGAACACGAGAGGGAAAATGTTCCTGCTGCCGCCATCTTCACCTTCAAACATAAAACAACTACAGAGCTATGCACTCATTTCCATCAGCTCTCTTTTTCCACATAAAACCGTTTGTTTAAGGACTCCTCGGTTTGGACAGATCCTACAGAAAAACAATGAGCTTTAAGCTGAGGCGCTCCTAATATCTCGGTTCCTTCTCACACACAGGATGCTAACACAGCCTGACACAGTGAGGTTTGGATCATCTGTACTGATTCTCAGGGTTTCAGTGACGGATACAACACTTAGAATAACCAACATGTAAACAGTGAATCTCATATTTTGTTCAGCATAACCTGAAACGATCATTTGAGCCCATAAACTTATGAATAATGTGTCCACAGAGGTCACGTCTAAGGGACATGTGCTGATAGACTTCTACAGGACCTGCAGTGATTTGGAAACCAGAGGGTTTTGCTCCTCTGGTGGTCATGAAAGGCATAAAAGGTTTCACTTTCACTTTAAAGTTAGCAGAACGCTTATCCAGACACGAAGCCGACAGGTTCAGATGCTTTCAGCTTACGATGAAAAGCGTGCACGTCTGGAAGGGACTATAAATCAAAGATAAGCACCACTGCCGTCCTTTGTGGAGGATTAAAACCACAAATCTTTAAAGCCACCTTTCAGACGCGACCATATGTGGATATGTGACTTTGGAAAGTTCTTGTTTTGACTCGAGTAATGCTTAAAACACTGACCTGTGTCACCGTGTCCTCCTGTTTGACTGTGGAGGCCTCGAGCTGCTCCCTCAGCCTCAGGATCTCTGCCTCCTTTTCAGACAGAGCAGCCTGCAGCGCCGCCACGCTGGGACCACCATCGCTGCCCTGAAACAGGAAGTTCATGGACACTGAGCATGTTTTCTACAGCTCACCTTCAATTTCATGCTTGAAACATAACTGCCAGAGCTGGCTGACATACAGATAATATCAATATATCATATCAATTCTTGTTTCGATCATCATTTTCCTTTGTACCGATACGGTTCACTCTCACACCTCCTTGTACATTCCTGATCCATCAGCTTGCTGCTGACCCTTTCACCCTTCTTCAGATTTGGTTTCTGGACTTGAACGTCTTTGCCTGAAGTACCCCAACACTACAACTACTAGCCCAGCCTAGAGTACTTTATGCTATTTGAGCAGGAGTCGAAGGTGAGCAGGTATGTTTGAGCTGCAGGCCGGTGGCGGCGAGGTGGGCGGAGATAGAAGCTGGGACTAATTTGCATATTCATAGATAGAGGAGACTGAATGAAGCAAAAGGTGTCGAGCTGGATCTGAGCCACTCTAAGGCGTGAAGGGAAAACAGCATGTAATGTTGACGAACACAGATGAGTTTTTCATTTTTTAAATCAATGCCAGAAGAGAAACTTCTAAAGGTCAAAGCAGAAGGTTTAATAGTTTGTAAGGAAGTCGCACTGAACACAATAGCTCTCACTGCATAAAGCTTAAGACAGGTTCACCTGCTATTCAGAGAGAGAGAGAGACAGAGGGAGAGAGAGAGAGACAGAGGGAGAGAGAGAGACACAGACACAGAGAGAGAGGGAGAGACAGAGAGAGAGAGAGAGAGAGAGAGAGAGAGAGAGAGAGAGAGAGAGAGAGAGAGAGGGAGAGAGAGAGAGACAGAGGGAGAGAGAGAGAGACAGAGGGAGAGAGAGAGACACAGACACAGAGAGAGAGGGAGAGACACAGAGAGAGGGAGAGAGAGAGAGACAGAGAGAGAGAGAGAGAGAGAGAGAGGGAGAGACACAGACACAGAGAGAGAGGGAGAGACACAGAGAGAGAGAGAGAGAGAGAGAGACAGAGAGAGAGAGGGAGAGAGAGAGGGAGAGAGACAGAGAGAGAGAGAAACAGACACACAGAGAGAGAGAGACACAGACAGATACAGAGAGAGAGAGAGACACAGATACAGAGAGAGAGAGGGAGAGACACAGAGAGAGAGAGAAAAAGAGAGAGACACAGAGAGAGAGAGAGAGAGAGAGAGACACAGAGAGAGAGAGACACACACACACACACACACACACACACACACACACACACACACAGAGAGAGGGAGAGAGAGAGAGACACAAAGAGAGAGACAGACACAGATAGAGAGAGAGAGAATGAG
>VOQK01015258.1:12031-23007 GCA_015052645.1 Benitochromis conjunctus
GAAAGAAATGATGGTATCAGCAGCAGGGTGGACTCAATTACTCTGTGTGTGTGTGTGTGTGTGTGTGTGTGTGTGTGTGTGTGTGTGTGTGTGTGTGTGTGTGTGTGTGTGTGTGCGTGTGTGTGTGTGTGTGTTTTTATGTTTACACACATATTAGGTCTTACTTGAGAAGAATGACAGAAATAACACTTGCGTCTTATGCTTTATATCCAGGCTATACTCTGAACATAGCTGTTGCATCAGATGTATACGGGTTTCTTTTGCATTCTTCTTTAGATAGATACAGTAATCTTTTTGTGTTCTGCCATATTTATTTATTAACAATACCCTCTAGTCTCAGGGATCGACGCTCTACACTGTGCATTATATGTTCCCTCATATATTTCTAAAAATGTGGGCTTGATACAATTCCTCCACTTTTGGGCTGGCCTGGAAGTTTGCTTCTGCTTGTGAAAAGAAAGCGAATGGCAAACACGTTTCCACCACAATCAGATGTTGGATAAAGGAAATCTGTGAGAGACCTGTGTAGAACAGTAGCTGCCAGGATTAGTGTGGATTCCCACAGACAGGAAGTCTAAGAGTGGAAGAAGTCTGGACTGAAGCCGAGTGTGGCCTTACACCCATTATTACTCAGTATCCCCCGCACTGCCATGACAGTCACAGCACATCACTGTAAACAGGAGCACAAAGATTATATGGTATACACACCTTCTTACATAAGACACACAAAGGAGGGACAAACCACCAGAAAGCTACCTGTTGTTTGCATAAGCACTTGGAACTGTTGTCAAAATTCTGTTTAGGGTCTTACCTGTATGGCTGTCAAGACCTCTCTCTTAGTCGCTTGCCGTCTCTGTTGAAATGTGTGTAATCTGGGAAGGATTAACTCCCTAGCTCCTTTTATGTGCATGTTTGGGGATTGTTGTCATATTCCCAATTTGCATGCTGATATCAAGTCATTATGATGTTTAACTCAGTTGAATAATGTAGATTATGCATCGTGTTACTCCGCTACTTGCCGCAGTGGTTGCACATGCACGCACACATGCATCTGGGCATTCGCATGCATACAGACACACTCGCTGGGATCTTAAATGAATATGTATGTCCTGTAGGGGGACAAAGAAGAAAGATGAATAGTTGCGTTCTTGTACACACTGTTTCGCTATGTCTTCCAGGCAAAGTAGAATGAAGTAGCGAGGGGGAAGTAAGAGAAAAAGATTGCAGAAAAGAGGTGAGGGGGTCATCTATTCTCTGTGGCATCGCTCTTCACATATTTCATCTTTCTTTCATGTTCTTTTACTTCCTCACTTACTCCCAGTGGGACGTGCTAGTTTCTTTTCTTTCTCTTTCTTCCCTCTCATGTATCTCAGCAGGGATAACAAGTTAATGTGATGAAACCAAATGTAGTCGAGTGATGGCAGCAGAGGGAAAGATGTCAAGATTTCTAAAAGAGTGATGAATGGCTCCCAATCTTTCCAACAAACTTGATGTGGTATTATTCCCTTTTAAAGCCACTTGGTAATTAGAGAAGAACCCCATTTCTGCTTTCTCTCTACCTCTTACTCTGTTCCAATCCTTTAATCACTGTGTAAATGAAGTGATAAAAAGGGAGAGCAAGTGGATGTCTGGATGGAGATGGGGTTTTTCGGCCGCTGTGCTCTGTTACCAAGCAACAAGCAGAAAAGTCCTGAGTCACTAGGTTCCATGGTGAAAGCAGCCGACCTCACCGAAGTCAAGGTCAAAGGTTACCTCAGGCCATCTTCCAAGAAAATATTGACTCAGACAAGTAAAGCAACTGGAGTTTGTGTGCATTTATGAAGGAATAGAAGGAAATGTGCGTGGTTGTGTGCATGCTCCGTACGTGTACGGTTTGAAATATATGTCAGTGGTGACTGTTTTGTTGTCGGGTGTTCATGCACATGTATGTCCAAGTTTGTGTGTGCATAAAGTTGAATTGACCGGGTTAGCGGCATTAGCATGTGAAGCTGAATTATTCATAGTGTGACAACCCACGAGACGTTCTCTCCTCAGCTTTACAAATGACTA
The DNA here is from genome assembly GCA_015052645.1 of Benitochromis conjunctus. Lineage (NCBI taxonomy): Eukaryota > Metazoa > Chordata > Actinopteri > Cichliformes > Cichlidae > Benitochromis > Benitochromis conjunctus. The sequence continues at coordinate 14,081 of VOQK01015258.1, forward strand.
ACTTTCTCTCTGTGTGGGGACACAGACTTCACGCTTCAGTGTATGGATGTTGAGGGTAGAGATTTCATGTTTATTTCATGTTTTTTACATGTGTCTAAACTTCTCAAGTGCGATAAATTATGCAATGGGTTGGCATAGTGGCATTGTGTTACTGTTGGAATGTCACTTTCTGCAATATAGGAGATAAAATAATTAAAAAAACATTTGTTAGATCAAAAATCTTTAGACATTATGTAAATTTTAATGGGTTTTGGTAAAGCTAAGGTTACAAAGCCCTGTAATAGAAAGCTGCAGTGGGATTGGGATGTAGCAAGCCATTCAAGACTCAGCACATATGATGTGCAGAATAAATTAACTTCGTGTTTAGCATGATTATTGCAGGATGGAATGGAGGAACCCTGCAGGAAGGTGCAGAATTGAAACTAGATTAAGAAGGTCACAATTCAGACAATTCTTTATTATATTATTACTGGTCTAAGCTTCAGATTACATCTACACGAGCGGCTCGGCCGTGCAAATCTGTGCCATAAAGCTCCTGGCACACAATTTATGTGCTGATGTTAATGCCAGAGGAGGTACACAACTCTGCAGGTACTAAGTCAGCACAGTGTTGGTGATCTTTATGCACTGTGCATGTCTGCACTCGGTGATATACTCTTAACTATATTTCATCTGACACGTTGTAGCTGAGTTGCTTTGGTTTCATTTTTCAATAATACTGCTTACACTTGTCGTGGAATTTCTCAGGCTGACTTGCTGCCATGGTACCATGCTATTATAACACCATGCGTATATGCTGTTTATAAAGGCAGACTGCATGGCTAAGTGCTTAAGTTTATACACCTGTAGCAATGGGACTGAAAACATCTGAATTCAAAGATTTACTCTTATGGACAAGAGTGTCTAAATAGTCAGTGTAAGTAAAATATGCAATATAATGTTTAGCAACTGTTTCATCCATTAATTGAGCATGTTAGCATGCTAAAATTTGGTACTCAACACTAAACAGAAAGTACAACTGAGGCTAATACAAAGGTCATTAGTTTGAATGTTCACTTATTTTAAATGTCTTATTGTAATTCATCCTGAAAATACACAAATGGAGTGTGAACTCGGTCTGGTGTTGTATGTTAATGTTGTATATGTTTCAGCTGCTACTAATGTGATGAGCACAGTTTACTTAAAATGTCATAGGAGATTCTATTTATGTCTACATATATTGTATAGCGTTAATACATTTAGTTACACGTATAACATATTTGAAGTTGTTAATGCAAAAACATCCCTGGTGTAACATAGTTGTAACGTGGGAAATATCAAGTCTCTTTTAGTGTTTAGTGCTGCACCTCAAAGAGTTACATTTAAATCTGAGCAAATTAAAGTTAACAAGTTAACTAATGACAACTTTTAATGGTTCTCTTTTAGCTGAAAAATGATCATTAAAAACAAATCATATTTATAAAGTGATATGACCTTTGCACACCGGTCAGACAGTCATTTCTCATCTTGAAGTTGATTTATGTGGCCGAGCACCACACAGAGTTGGTCGAGCCTGAGATTGGCGTGTTTCTTTTCGCTACTGCTTTATCAAAAGTTCGTGGAGAGAAGTGAACATTGCCTACGGTGAGACCTGAACACGCATTTGACGGTCCTGTGATCAGAGCTATTAATCAGTGCATAAGCAGACAGACAGTGGGTGTATGGTGACTCAGCTCCTTCCTCACTGTGTCTCACTGTGTGTCTATGTGCCTTTATGGCTGTGTGGGTTGGCCAGCAGCTCCCCGCGGCCCTGAACATTGATGGGGAAACCTTCGGCGAGCCTTGATGATGACTCACAGCACTGATTCCAGTCATGAATCTACTCGGATTCTTGCTGTATCACACACATACAGTGATGTAAAAGTATTTGCCCCCCTCCTGATTTCTGTTTTCTTTTTGCACATTTGCCACACTTATGTTTCAGATCATCAAACAAATTTGAATATTAGACAAACTTTACCTGTGTAAATACAAAATGACATTTAAATTGATTTAATCTGTACCTGTGTGAAAAAGTATTTGCCCCCTAAAACTAATAACTGGTTGTACCGTCTTTGGCAGTGAGATGGAGATAATAAGGTCCAGACTTTGACTAGGCCTCTCCTGGTGTGTTTCAGGTCATTGTCCTGGTGCATAACCAAAGTGCACGAGCGTCAGGACATGAACTGATGATTCTCTTGCAGGACTTTCTGGTAGAGAGCTGAATTCATGGTTCTATCGGTTGTTGGAAGTTGTCCAGGTCCGTCACACTACTGCCACCTATTGTTTTACTGTTGGTTTGATGGGTTTTTATATGTAACGGGAAACAAAAATGAGCCTCTGTTTTTTTTTAATCTTCATCTAATATTGTATTTAAAAATTGAAGCATGCAAGTTTTACAAATATAAAAAAAAATAAATCTGTAAAAGAGTAAATACAGCACTGCATACCTAGACAAACAGACAGACAGACAAATAATTCAACTCAAGTTGTCTGACAGGTGCTCTTTATACATGTGTGTGTCTCTATGCACCTTGTTAAATCTACAGAACCCTTAATGATGTGGCCCTGGGGGCTGATATAATGCTTGAATGATGCTCTCACTAATAGCACTGCAAACGTATGCGCTTGCACGCATGCACTTACAAAAGCACGTATGCCACGTACAGACGTGTACTCCAACACAAGTATGCACGCCTTTGCTCATATTAACAGCAATACAAATGGCTGCCACTCTTCTTCTGTCAAGCAGTGGGAGGGGAGACTGGGGTGGGGGGCACTGCCAAGACCGTGTATCGGTGGAGAAAACGGAGGGAGAGTGAAATAAGAGAAGCAGAAATAGATGTGACTGTTATATACCGTCTGTCTCCAAATAGCTGTTGTTTCATTTCTCCAACTGGCATGGGTCTTGTTTAGCCTGTGCTGTTCCAATATGCTAAACTGTTTATGTTTATGTGCAAGGAGGACAGTGAGCAGAGATGACTGGGTCAGACACCAGTCACTTGTTTACATGCAGCTGCCTCTAATCATCATGTCATGGGTGAGACAGTGATTGTCGAGGAACAGACTGAGGCTGTTATAGGCAAAGCTTTCCTTTCCTATGACCCCATTGCTAGCTGGATTCCTTTGACTCCAGCAATTTTAGGTTTATTGTGCTATCAGAAATGTTTTTTATAATGGAGTAAATAGCGAGTAATTTAAACATCACTTTTAAATAATAATAATAGTAAGGTGCCATCATGCTATATAGCAGTTCATGGAATCATCAGCCTCAGTGAAATTGTATCACCCAGGCCTCATACTGTACAACCTGCAACCGTAGAAATGACCTGGATCTAAATACATTTGCATTCAGGTCAAGGTAAATATTAAAGGTGGGCGTGCGAGTGTCGCTCCACAATGGAATATTTCTCGTGTTTGGTGTGCGAATGTATGGCATTAATATGCAACCATATAAGGGGATTATTCAGATGAAGCTGAGATTATCACTGGCATCATAAGTTTTTGAAAATGTGTCATTTTGTGTGTGTGCGCGTGTGTGTGTGTGTGTGGCAAATTAATGGACATGACTTTTTCAGGTTGGACAACAATGTCAGCCTTTTAATTCAATCACAGGGCTGCTAAATCAAATTACATGGGGAACCCAAGGGAAGGGTGTGTCTATACAACAGAGCTGAGCTCTGTCTGGAAACAGGGTTGCTTCGAGCTGTGAAGCCGCCTTACAAAGCCAGCCATGTTAGTCATCTGATATGGAAGTTTAGAGAGCTAGAATTAGATGGATAGATAATTTTGTTACTCCCGTGTCATCGCGCGTGCCCTTTTAAGGGTAGTTATATTTAAACAAACTGATGTGTCACGTGCCAGAGGACACTTTATGCACAGTCAGTAAACAGTAAGTCATGATCACAAAGTGAAATGCAGTTTTCTTGATGAATCTATTTACACACTATCATGAAACATTTTGCTTATGGTCCAGGAAGATGGTATGAAGGCATTTGAAAACACAATAAAATCGACAGTAATGGGGATCAATTGTGTTGAAATTTGTGCAACAATCTTTTTATGTTCAGGAATGGATTGATGATCAGACATGTCTGATATGGATTTAAGAGGTTACCATTTCCCATAAAGAAAGAGAAAATATGTAATTTCATAGTTTGCCGATTAACTTTTAAAACTTCTATACCAGTTATGATCTACTGGTTTTTAGTTTTTTCTCAGAATGAAAAGAAACACTGGGAAAGTCTCTAATTCAGGAGGAAGCTGGCTTTAAGGGAAGAGCTAAAATAGCTCATTTTGACTATGAATGTACACAATAAATAAAGATTGTTTTGAACTGTGATTCATGCAAACCTACTTGAATGAAGTCCAAAAACAATAAAAAGCTGCCAGTTTGATCCCTGTGGCTGTGGATCATTCACAGTTATCCCAATAGCAGTTCAGTTGAAGCAGAGAGTCAAAATGTACAATGTAGATGTACTATTTGTGATGAATGTGAAAGGTGTCGTTTATGTTTGCATAGTATTGGGATAACTGTTAGTGATTTTACAAAACGCTCAAAGACCCCTCGAGTTTATACGGGTCAGTGTAGAGAAAGAAAAAGAACAAATGATGAAACCACTTTTCAGAGGAGAACAAGAATGTCGTGATAAACATTTTTACGTATTAATATAACAAAAAAAAGTGGTTTCATCATTTTTATGCCTTCTGCTGGCTTCTCTTTCATTTATTCCCTTTCCTGGACTAATGGATGGTGTCGCATTATCTGTTTTGTGTGGGCTTGTTTGTTAATATTTTACAGTCGGTTGTAATGCGGCACCTCAGAAATAGCTATGGACAGCATGTGTGTCTTTCTAAGAATGTGAATGAGATGGGGAGCATGAGAGGAAGAGACAGAGGCTGCTTGAATTAAATGGGAAAAGCAATCATTTTGGCCAAATGCCAAATCATCTCAAATGTAAAAAATGTGAAGCTAGGACTGGAGGGAAGAGAGTGCAAGAGAATAAAAAGATAAGGGACATAAAAAGTGGGAAAGTAAAACAGGGAAAAAATGAAGCAGTCGGAAATGAAATGGACAAGTACCAAGCTGTGTATGTGTGGTACTTGAATGTAATGATATGTTCTCAGTGTCTGTGCTTTTCTGTAGGTTTGGCTTTATATAAAAAACAAACAAACAAACAAACAAAAAAAGCAGATGCAGATCCAGGAAATGTTATTAAGGATCTATCCGAGGGATTGGAAACAGAAAAAAAACATCTCGTTGCATCAATTTGAACTAAAAAGCCACCTTGTGACAAAGTTCTCATTTAAAAAGCCCCCGAGTACAATTAGCAAACTCCGTGTGGATGCTTAAAGGGTTTTAAAAGATGTGAGGTTCACTTTGAATAAGGTTAGCTGCTATAATACTGCTGAATGAGGTTAGCGCTGCCCTTGTATATCTAAATGGGGTTAGCAATTGCAGCTTGTGCTTTGGCAATCATGACGTTTGTTCTCTGCTGAATGCTAACGTCGATGCTAACCCAGTTTCATCAATGCTAACGCTGTCTTCGAAATTGAATTAATTCGCAGGAGGATGTCAACAATAACCCTGAGCATGTATGAGAGGGAACAGCTGAATCCTGAGTGTCTTTGCTTCTTTTGACTCTGATACAAATGAAGTCTTGCCTCACAGTGCAGACGTTAAACGTATCCTTATAATTTTCTCCCATTTTACTGAAAATCACATGCATATTCACTTCACATGCTGCAAAGATTTAAGCTGCTTTTAATCTCCCATATGCATCAAGCATAATGGTTTAGATAAAAGCGACCAGATGTATCACAGTTAGCATGTGTGGAAAGTAATCGTTAGCAAGAACTGCTTTTCCTTATAACATGAGACTGGATTGTAAAATCCAAACCCTTTGAAGTATGAATGTGTGTCTCTGTGTGGTTCTATATACAGCACATACTGGCACATTAGTGTGTCCATGCATGTGCACACACATGCACATGGAAACCCGGATGGATTATTTGCTGTGTGCAAAAGATCCAACTGCCTCAGCCAATTCTAATGAACCAATTATAGGAAAGTATTTTCCTCCTCTTCAGTTTGATAGTGAGAGTCATATTGTGGATTAAGCTGCTTTACTTTATTGCATCTCATTAACTTTACCCAAACAATGTTTGAAGTTGAAATCAGCTGTTAAAAAGAACATGGCATCAAAGTGAGGCTCAGAACCAAAGTTAACTAGCAAACTGCTACAGGAAACTAGATTTGATATTAAAATCAGAGTAAGGGACATGAAAGAGAGTCATCTTTATATAAGCACGACTATATGCACAAATTTGAGTTTTAGACGTGTAACATGCTAACAAATGAATGATGTTGATGTTGCATATGTGCATCACAAGCCTCGAAGATGCTGCAAAGTGCAATAATAAATAATAAAATAATAAACACAATATGTATATAAATTAATTTTCATATCTATTGTGACCAGTCCTCTCCTTTCTTTGCTTTTTCTTTTTGTTGTTCTTCCTCTTCGTGGCGGCGAACTCTCTTGTGGTCTTTTTGCTTATAGAAACCTTTCAACCAATCAATGCTAGACATAATTTACCATCACTGTTCCCAGAGGGCACACCGTTGGCTTACTGGAGAACTGCATCCAAGAATGGGTACAGTTCTCCAGCAAGTAAATTCCCATGGATGTAGCTACTGGGTCAGAAGAGTGAAGCTGGGGTAGAAGTACCAGTTGAACCTGTTTCTAATGACCACCTTTCACTTGATCTATGACTCCAGTAAACATTTTCAGAGTTTCGTGGCTTGTTTTAAGCCAACATGATGCTAATTCTGCTAGCAGATTGTCTAACGTGTACCCCTCCTTTGCCCAATGTCAGCCACCCTCCCAATCCTAAATTAGATAAGCGTTTAAGAAAGTGAATAAACTGGTGCATGATGCTGTATTTTTTTTCTTAATTGTGTTATTGAACAGATTGTGAAGCAGGATATAATTTTGGGTGTGTCTACAGTGTGATGTAGTGTGCTACAGTGCTAGTGTATGACTATCGAGTGTCTTGTTTCTCAGAAAGACCGGTATCAACTTGGTTAACCAAAAAATGACCAACTGTCAATCGCGAGTTGACAATGGGGTGGGTGATGTCACAGTGGGCTTGTCCATCTTTTACCTACAGTCTTTGACACCACCATAAATTGGCATTTAGTTGTATTGACCATTTCCAACCATCATGCTGCTACAGGATCATATTTTTATAAAAAAACAAAAACACAAACAGTTCCAGAAATCAGTAAATATACAGTATGTGTTAGTCATAGTATAACTGATATAAAGTTAGAGCTGTTTGTTGGGGCTCTCACACCTTTGGTCACTGGTATAAGGTGCTAGTCTAACAGAAGTCAGGTCACGGGGCAGTTAAAGATTAGAGCCTTGCATTTGCATCTTTACATACAATCCATTTAAATCAGTAAATCATGAAGTGGGTTTTTGTGTTTATTACTTTAAATAAGACTTCTGGCCTGTGCTCTGTGTTGCTATAGGAACCACAAAGGTCAATAGAAATTCGTCTTTTGAGTGGATTTGTGAAGGTTCTGCGTAGGAGACAAATTTACCTGTCTGAACAGCAGAGACACTCTTTTTTTCTATTGCTTTCCTTTTTTCCTTTTTTCTTTTTTTTTTTTACATCTCAAGTGTTGTTTTGGTCCCTCCCTCACTACACACCCCTGTTTTTAAGCCTCCCCTCTCCCCTCCCTTCTCCTCAATCCTTCCCCTCACTGGTTTATAGACAGATCTCATCTCCTCTCTTGCACCACACATTGTACTTCAAGAAAGGCGCTCTCATCGACACTGACAGCAATCTAATTGCCATTGCATCCTTATGAATATCTGTGAAGCGTACTTGTTGTGTGTGTGTGTGTGTGTGTGTGTGTGCGCGCGTGTGCAGTGTTTGCTACCCCAAAGCTATTACCAGAGCTGGTTCCCTGCTACATTGTGTGGTATTTTATAGTGTGTCTTTCATTGTGCACAGGCTGTAGCCAGTACTGCCTCATCAACTTACAGGTCGATAGAGTAGTTCTGAACAGAGGATGTCCGTCAATGATGGGAGGTGAGAGGAGGAGGAGGAGGAGGGAGAAAAAATGAGCAGGGAGGGTGAGACGGAGAGCAACCTTTCCATATTCAGTTCTCCTGTTGTTGTGTTGTGGCATGTCAAAGAGGAAGCGTTTTATGACTGGATCAGTTAACAGACGGGCATCCCAAATAGCAGCAAGATCAAATTTTGTTGCTTTGTTTTATTAATTTCTGCACAAACCACACACAGGCGCACGCTATCAGAGAAAGAAAACCTGGTAAATTCTGCGTGCTGCTTTTAAACACGCATACGTGTTTACATGTGCACATAAACACAAACTCAGGCATAAACAAATCTGCATGCTTGTGTGTGTACACGTTCCACAGAGCCTGATGAGACAGATGGCAAACGACTGGTGGATGAACCAAACTGTCCGTGTTATCTTTAGGTGTAATGGTGCGGTTAATGATTCTGCCTTGCTTGAACGGTATAGAATATTACATAAATTACAATGTATGCACTATCAGAGTGAGAGACAGAAGAATTTATCTTAGTGTTCATTAGCCTTCTCTCCTGCTCATCAAGCGGTACGGGTCTAAATCAGCTACACAAAGCATCAAAGTTTTGCCCCGAAAATCATCTGTTGTTAGCCCGACCTGGTTGGATTAGCTGGTTATTATGATGCAGCAATGAGCTTCAAGGCTACGGCATGTTTTATAACATCCAAAGCTCGTAGTAGATGGATTCTGATGCATGTCCTTGGAGAGACATGCAGTGAGAAAGGCACACTGACTGTAAGTGTGCCAGTGTATTGTGTTGTATTTAGTGCCTGTTTTAGGAGG
>VOQK01015258.1:25080-35288 GCA_015052645.1 Benitochromis conjunctus
AATCGTTGAATCTCAGATAGGTCTCCACAGTATGTGTTGGTGCTGAAACTCTTTCTTACTTACAGTATTTTTTTTTCCCCCGGAGATGCGACGGAGATTAAAGATGACAGTGATTCATATGAGGTTGAACTGCTTCGATAGATAGTTGAAATGAAACGCCGACAATAAAAAAGACTATTTTGTCCCTAATGTGGGGGATTGGACCTCGGTGACAGTGTCTATAAAGAGACTAAATGTCCTCCTCAGTGGCTCCCCTGTCCCAAAGTCTCTCTACCCCCACTTCATACATATACATGGCTGCTAAAGAGATGGTTCATGAATACTATCAGGGCTCGTCTGTGATAGTATTGTCTACAGTCTTACGTGAGTGTGTTTGAAAATGCGTTAAAGAATTTTTTCCCTCGTCATAAATACTATTACTGGCTGTTTGTATTCACCCGGTTTGCATGTTCATCTGGGCTTGTCGTCTGCGCACACCGGCAGCAGCCAGTGAACCTTTGTGTTTATCAGCCTCAGCAGATCTGTATTTAGTGTTTGCCTTTCACATATTTCAGCATTTTTATATTTTTATCATCCACACACGAACCCTGCACCCAACCCCTCATTTCAGAGTGAAACTGCAGTTGATGCTAATCATGTAGGCTTTTCCTGTGAGTTTCCCCGCTGACAGACTGACTCGGTCACTGCTATGGCGGTCCTAGAGGCCATTATGCTGCTCGCCACTGAATCTCTGTATTTTTAGACACTAACTCTTATTCTGCTCTGGACTGGAGAGGCAACAAAATGCTTTGTCATTTCTTTTCACAAATATCTATGTTACTTTTTATTAATTCATCTAAAAGCGTGGGTGCCTTCCTTATAAACATGCTACACACATACAATCAAGCATTGGTATTTACATCACGGGTCGTAGAGATACCTAACAGCACACCAATAATGGTTTCTCCCAGTGGGAACAAATGCTTAGACCAGTCTTTACTGGGTTAACCCTCAGTGCTGTTCATGTGTGCATGTGTGTCTGTAGGTTTTTTTTAATCATTGCGTGTGTCCATGAGGGTGAAATCTTTTTAATGCAGCTGTTTATCAGAGGAAAAGCCTTTCTCTTTCTCCGGCTCTCTCACACTCACACACACTCACACTCACACTCACACACACTCTCACACACACACACACACACACACACGTGTGCGCACTCTTTAATGAAATGTTAGCTGCTGTGGAGTTTTGTAGTAGGCCTGTGTGTCTCGGTTGTGAGACTTTATTAGTAATGACTTAGTATTGTGTATGTTCAAGGGGAGTTTGCTGGGTTAGAATGAGCCGCCTGCAGCCTTCCCTTTATTACACTGTGCTGTAACTCAGCTGGAGAACTAGTCCCAAACCTGCTCTCTCACTCATTGTGCGTGCATGCGTGTGTGTGTGTTTACCTGTGGCAGCTGCCACGAGCATGCTGTCTAATCATGTAATGTGTCACTCCTCACAGTGGAACAGATTCCACACTCTGATTGCTGTCACTCTACGAGGGGAAACATCACACACCCATGACGCGTCAGTGTTTTAATTGCGGTGCACTGTATGTGTTTTTAGGGCACACTGTGATATTGCCATCTGCAGATATTTATTGGATATGATGTACGACGTATAGTGGATCTTAAATCTTTGATAGAAAAAATCAACTCCGATAAATAAAAGTAACTGACTAAATATGGATGACATTGAAATGGGAAATGAAAATATGGAAAAAATTCAACCATATATATTTTTTTTTACTATAACAAGTGTTAGATTTCCATAAGCACTTTTGACAGTTAGCAGTAGATGCTCAACTTGCTGTTTGGTTGGTGCTTTTATCGAGGTAACTATGATCGGATTTTGACACCTCATCTTTTTTCTTTCCATACACAGGGAAGCTGATTGGCAGCTTTGTGTGTCAAGTCAAAGCAGCATTTTTCAGATCACAAATAAGCCACCTTCACAACCAACTTGTGAAAGATGTTCTCCCTGCTCTGTCAGAGGAAAGCTTTAAAAATATGTTTTTCTCTTTGGTTTATATAGAGCATATTGTATGTTATGTACAATTCATTTTTCTGACATCTTATAAATTATGTAACTACAAAATCCAATCTTTTAAAAGTTTCATATTCATAATAAAACACTTTGACTGAAGCACATTAGGCCGTTTTCTGCTGCAGGAACTCTGCAGTTAGCAGTCCTGATTATTAGTTACATTCTGAGAAGACAACACCTTGCACTTCCTGTGGACCCACTACCTCAGAAGGAAAGAAACATGAAGCTACAAGCCCACAAGGTTTTATGCAAATTTGCAGAGTGTAGTGACTTTGAAAACCTTTAGTTAGCTTGGTGACACTTGAGTTGCAGAGAGGAGAGCATCGAGAACATAAAGAGGGCAGCAGAAAGATCCTTGAGACAGCTCTGGATTAGTAGAAGAGATCCTTGGGAGAGCTGGAAGCTGCTGAATACAAGTTGATCATCCACAGCTGAAAATGACTGCTCCTCATACGCTGCTCAGACAGTTTAAAAAGACATGTTAGTTTACACAGCGACTTGTTGGTCCCCATCAACATGAAATCTTGACGACAGGGCTACAGTGATACACTTTTAATTAATTTCACCTCTGCTGGTGAAAGACTTCAAAATGACAATGAGTGGATTGCTACTGAGGCAGCTCTGTGAGTGGAGCAGGGAGGAGGTTGCCGCGTGTGACAACAGAGGCCGTGCTCTCTGACAGACCTTTCTCTAGTGCTGTCAAAAACGTATGACTCTAGGTGATGCGAAGAACTAATTAAAATTGATTTCAGAGCCCTGCTGTTTTGTGCCCTTCTGTGATTAGAGCTCCTCTCCCTTTGCATTTGTGCTTTCATTCGAATGTTAACAGATTTTCATGTCTCTGCTCTTTTACTCCTCTATTTCTCCCTTTGTGACAAGCAAATTGTCATTGCGTCTGCTAATGATGGCAAGCGTATTGTCATTTATTCCAGCGATACAATAAGCGTGCACGTTGTCTCGCGGTACGTGCAAAGGCATCCACACACATAATTAGATGTAAGGATTTCTCAAAATGACCTTATTAAAAGAAGTGATCATCAGTGGAGGGAAACGCTAAGTACTTGTGGAGAAAATGACAACCAACTAATGAGGACATTGCAACGGCTTCCTCTCAGAGACCAAGACAGAGGAGATGGAATATAGGAGACAACCTACAAACAAGGAGAAAAGTAAGAACGGGTGAAAATGGTCTTGACAGATGTTGAGATGTGGAGGCCTGGGTGTGGCTGCCGAGCAGCGTGATGGGAAAGCTGCAGGCTGAGGCGTTCAGTGGATAGCTGACAGTGAAAAACAGACCGCAGACATCTATACATCAGCCCCTTGTTCTTCTTGACCACCTGTGTCTCTGAGCCATTCTGTCAAAGTCTAAACCAATAGATTGATGCGGGAAACATTTCCCCTCAAAGCCTCTACCTGTGTCTCTTTTCATAGCTTTATTTTCCCTTCTTGAATATCAGGCTTGTCTTCCTGTAGCAGCTGAGTTCACATTCTCTCATCGCACTGCAGGAACCACAGTGTTCACGCAGCGTCCGCAGGTTTAGGCTCTGGTTTTGATTTGTGTTTGTGTGTGAGTTTCAAGCTTCTGGTAGTGTGTTTACGTGTGTGCGCCTATTTGTTTTGTGTGTATTTTTTTTTGTGCCATGTGCATATATGCGTGTTTCTCTACCTGCCCAGGCTTGGGATTAAATGTCACTCCAGCAGATTGATGTTCTCTCTGATAGAACGCCACAGCAGGAATGAATCCATTGCATCTTGCAGATGGGAATAGAAAGACACACTTAGAAAAAAAACATATCGAATTTTCAGGATGCATGGGAGTCAACGGAGCATGCGCACTGCTTCCAGTGCTGTAATTTTCATAGACATACTGCCACATTCTTTCAACATTTTCCTCACAAATAAAGTGAGGCGTTGACTGCGCGTGGTCCATATTCAACATAGGACCAGATGAGGTAGCATCAGCAGAAAAGGGTAGTAGGTTAAACATTGCCTTTTTCAGCACATGCAGGGGTCACACACTGGTAATGTGCTGTTAGTGGCTGGCAATGCGCCACGCAGAAAGGGCACACTTTTATGGCTTCAGCAAAGTGGAATAGCGGATGACTGATTGTGGGTATGTATGAGTGTGCGTTTAGGCTTTTGTGAGAATGTGAACATATGAGTATGTGGATGAATGTGTGGGAAAAAAGTGTGTGTGCGTGCGCGTGCATAAGTGTAAAGAGTGGGCGATTCAGGAAATAATGTAGCTCCGCTGCAGTTCTGGCATTCATCCATTTTTGAGAATATTTTTATCAGGCTCTCCTCTGTGGGTGACCGCATTAATACCTGTGAATGAGCTTTTTATGTATGATTTCACTATTACATGCATATAGCTTCATTGCCATTTTATTAGGTGCACCATGTTAGTATTAGGTTAGGCTTCATTTTGTCTTCAGAACCACCGTAATTGTTTGTGGCAAAGATTTAAGAAGGAAATATTCATCAGAGATTTTGGTCCACATTGATATGACAGCATCACAGCTTTTGCAATATTTTTCTGAATATCTTATGATGTCAAATGAGATCTGCTGATTGTGGAGGCCATTTGGATACATTGAACTCAGTGTCATGTTCAAGAAACCAGTTTGAGATATTTTGAATGTGGTATGGCGCGTTATCCTGCTGCCTGTGGAAGATGAGTCGACTGTGGTCAAAAAGGGATGGACATGAGCAGCAAAAACACTCAGGTAGTCTGTGATGCTTGAACGATGCTCGGTTGGTACTGATGGGTGCAAAGTGTGCCAACACCACCACCACCACCAGCCTAAACTGTCGATAGAAGCCAGGATGGGTCTGTGCGTTCGTGTTGTTCATGCCTCCTTATGACCCCACCATCTGATTAGTCCAGGCAATGCTTTTATAATCTTCTGTTGCCCAATTCTGGTGAGTTTTTGTAAATTGTATCCTCAGTTTCTGCTGCTTAAAGATTTGATTTAAGAGATTGCCCACCTTGGTTGTAACTTTCCTTTTCTTATGCTCACTTTGAAACTCAACATGTCATCCACATGTCTAAATCCGCTAAAGAAATGTAGAACTGGCTTGTGATTGGCTGTTTAGATATTTGCATTAACAACCAGTTGAGCAGGTGTACCTAATGAACTGCATATACCTTGTAGTTATACTCGTACTGAAACAGTTCAACAAACAATGAGGTTGACACAATATTTTACATGATATTTTAATTACTGCAGTCATTTACCAACAACACTACCCAATATTTACAAGTTTCAGCTTCTCTTCTGATGCGCGGTTTGTGTCTGATGATTTGTGGCGTAAATAATGAGTCGGTAAATAACAAATGCTGTTGCAGCTGAAATTACACTAGATGTGTCACCTATTTGTTTGTACAATGTCTGCTGATATTTCCTCTTCTCCTCACTGCTTCTCCTGGAACAGCTGGAGCAGGTGAGCATCTTCTTACCACTTCCACTCTTGTAAGCTGTGACTGATCATAAACCAACACTTTTTTTGTGGTAGTATGTGTAAATGGTGGTATAGGCTCCAGAGTGGCCATCGGTATGTCTTGCAGGATTTTATGGTAACAGTGTGTTTTCAGTACAATCACATGAGACTCAGAGTAATTCAAAATTTCTCATTTTTGCACTGAAAAACCCCCTGCATGCCACATTTACAGGCTTTAAGTCAGAACTAGTCATGCTGGAAAATGTAATTCACTTCACAAAGTCCCATATTGTCCAGGCTCTCAAGTTTATAAATAAGCCTATCTGGCCTCTACAAATCCTCAAAAAGAGGAAATGTTCTTAGCAGGCAGCAGCTGAGAAGCTGTCCTTGGTGCTGAACTGGCAGGAGATTTGAGAGCTAGAATTTACTGTCTCAGCTTGAGTTTGTGCTGGAACACTGTGGGTAATAAATGTGGTGCATGGGACTCATGATTGTATCTGAAACATTACGGGAAGCTGCTTCTGCTTTTTGTGTTGAGTAGACATTTTGGGGGAGAATTTGTTGTTGCACAGTATGAAGTTTTTGTGGCGGTGCAACTCTTGTTTGTTTTTTCTGTCTCGCTTATACGCTCGTTATTGTTCTGAACGTTCTGTGTATTTGCTTTTCCCTCTCTCATTTTGAAGATCCCAGTGTGATTTTAGTTTTTTTGACCACATTCAGAAAACAATTAATCGCGGCTCCCGATCGTTTCCGTGTTTGATGATTGGCTTATGTTCTCGCTCTTTATGAAACACACAGGTGGCATGGGATAATAAATAAATAAATATAAAGGAGCGTTTGGTCTTCTGCCTTGATGAATACTTTAAGACTGAGCTGCAGATCCAGGCTTCTGTGACTGTGAGAAATGAAGCATTACTTGATCTAACACCGGCTGTGGAAATCTGATTGATTTGGCTTTGTCTACAGGACAGCAGTGGGTGTAGCAACATTGCATCATGATGCCGCTGTCAGACAAAAACCTCGTACCTCCAGAGTTGATGTTTTATCGTTCCTGACTGGAATTGAATTGTGCTTTTCTGAGTGCTGATGTTTCTTCTTTCTTTGCTTGTTTATATTTTTTTATGACCACAAGGCCCTCGGGGACCCATTACAAACATGTTGTGTAGTTTGAAAATGCCCAGACATCAATTGGAATATCTGACTGGATGGATCAGTACCTTACAACAACATACATTTCAGAAGAACAAGTCTTGAATCTGACAGCAGCAGTAGGGAGAGTGAATGGGAGTGTGTGTAAACAGATAGTGGAGAGCAGCGATGGCAGACTTTTCAGGACCGTCTTCACTTCCAGCTCGTCTCTCTCTTCCTGTACAGGAATGCTAGCTCACATCACACTGAGAAATGCCTCCAGCAGCATCAGTCCTGCTGGTCCACACTTTTTGGCACAATCAGATACAGGATATACGTGCAGCATACAGTGCACACTGCTTTCCCATTAACACTCTTTTATCACCAAAGAAACGTGTACGCCATCTAAATGCTCCTATCCATCTGCCTGTTTTCTTCCTGGTACTTGTATGTGTATGCAAATGTATTTGTGTTAATGCACGCATGTGTCCCTCTGCTGTAAAACACACACTCATTAGATGTACGTTCTAAACACAGTAATTAACAAACTCATTAAGGCTCAAGCGGCTCTCCTGCTGCGGGTGAGGAAAAGGCAGACACACACACACACTCACACTCACACGCCTGTATGACATACACAAAGGTGTACCTGCTAATACAAATGCACAACTGTCCTAATAAAATTACTCTTCGAAGACTTCTCAGATTTCTATATGTAGATATTTCACAGATACGTCCTGCTCTCTTGATGTTGTCATATTTAACTGTAATGTTACAATATAAACCAGACACACGTGTGTGTGTCCAATAGAAAATACAACAATTCAGATTTTCCACAAAACACTTAATTGACATTAACAGCAAGCCCCTCTTCCCCATTGTGCCTACTTTTCTCATGTTATTCACACGTTCTGTCATGGTATCGACTGTGGTTTTGTGTAGGAGAGGCTATGTCATAACAAAATGTGACAAACTAAAGGCCGACTGTGGCTCAGGTGATAGAGGGCATTGTCCATTAATTGCAGGCTTGGTGCAATTAACGGACAACAACACTAAGTATGGACTTTCCAAAAAGTTTACTGAGCAGGGTAAAGGGCCGAGTTATACTTGGAGTAAAGTGTGGAATTAGAATCAAATATCTGATTTATTCATTCAAAATGTGAGGGTGGAAGAAAAGACTTCACCGTGAAATTAACTGAAGAAGCAAACATTTGCAAAGACCCACTTGTTTAAAATCTGTTTTTTGTCTGAAGACTGAATCAATCTCTGCTGCCTGGTAGCCTCTCAGATAAACAAAATTAGGCGTCTCTGCAGCCTGCATACAGCTGGGAACATACACCTTCTGACTGACCAGAGTTCTCTGGTAGTACAAAAACTATCACAGGTTTTTATCCAGGGTGTCCAGTGATACAGGCAGGGACACGTACATTTTAGCATTTACACCTCCAGAAGCACTGCCACACAGAAGCTGTCTGATACATAACTTGATTCAATAAGATGCTTGAATCAAGTTGAGTTGCTTCATATTAACTGAGTGAGTACTGTGTGAAATATATTCACTGAATATAACTTGTTTGGCTTTGAGGTCTGAAAGTTGTTAAAAGGTTACTGAGAGCAGGAAACGATGAAGCGACACAGTTTGATCAGTATGTGATCACTGGGGTCACACGTGCCACCGACGGAGCAGCACAGCAAATGGAAACGCATAGTTGTATATACATGATGCGAAGCTGCTGGCCTGTGATGGCACGTTGATTAAAATGTTGCTTGTAAAACAGTAATAAAAAATCAATATCCCATTTGGGATTGTGCTGTTATAGTGAGGATCAGAACAGCTGTGAGTCTGTTGCCAAAGGTAATCACAGCCATTCTAATATTTGGTGCCACAGCACTACCTCGACTGTGATATTGCATGAGCGTGTTTGCATACAGTTGTTTTGTGTGACAGCACTCTGCCGTGTTTGCTTCCAGGCAACTTCATGTGGATCTGTTTGCAATGCTAATGCAATTTTAAACGACGTAATGTGCTTGAATACATAAACAGTCTTAATGACATGTTTGTTTTGTACGTCTCCATTATGTGTAAATATATATAAATGAATCTCTCGTCTCTGTCTGTTCCAGTGGACGACAGACAAATACATCTTACACACCTGACGGAGAGATAAAACTGTGGCTTCTTATTCTCTCTATACCTGCGGGTATGCATGAATGACCATTTATAGACACACACACACAATAACTAACACAAACAAACAGTGTAAAGGCCATTTGCTACTTGCTGCATTCTGTCTTCATAACGCTCCTCTCAGCAGGCAACTCGCAGATCCCATAATTTAGCCCTTATCTTGCTGGTGGAGGTTGTTTGTAGGGGAATGTGTGCTTGTGTGTAGGTGTAAGTGTGTATGCTTTGAAGCAGCCATTTTTATGCCAACAGACTAGCTTAGAAATGGCTGAAGTGTCTCTGCACACTGTTTTTCACCACTACCTTGATTTGCTCTATTGTTTGAGTCTTAAAAACATTTGACATTTGCAATCAGTCCTCACCACTTTGGCTAATAACTGCATTTTGGTGCGCAGGTGGTGCAGTAAGAGGGGAAATTGCAGGCATAGTATTACAAAATGTTAGTCAATCGTCCAAGTTACTTACAGTTTAGATGTAAAAGTTTAACTTTAGTAATTATTGATGCGGAAAGCTACGTGCTAGTGGAGGAGGCTTAGAAGAGGGGGACTGGCTGGCTCTCAGCATAAAAGCATATACAGAAGCTGAGAGCTGACATGGGATCAATGCAGCAGGTCTTATTTAGATTCCAATTACAGCCATTTCTGATCAATTGGCTCCTCTCCTCAACGGCAAACCAGGGCACTGCTTTGATCAATGGCCACACACTCAGAAACCCAACCATAATCAGACTTTGTCATTCTGGTTGTGCCTGTGTGTGTGTGTGTGTGTGTGTGTGTGTGTGTGTGTGTGTGTGTGTGTGTGTGTGTAGACACACAAAGCAGCACAGGTGCAAAACCACTCAAATGTGTTTGATCAATGCCCACTTGGCCCGAGAGCAGGATCTGCATTATTTCATGCTCTGCAGTTTGGATTGATCGCAGGATAAAATGATTAGTGAAGGAATCTTTTATGTTGTTATTTTCCTTTTCCTTCACGCCAAGCCCTGTGGCATTGAGTGCGCGGACAAGTATTTGTCCTTGAATGCGCGCTTGTGCGATCTTTGTTTTGATATTGAAATACGCAACAGGCACGTCTTGAAGGAGCTCACAGGCTTCAGTTGCATTTTATGATGATTTGTTGTCTGTTTTTGTAGCATTGTATACTCTGTGGTACTAAGTATTCTCTTTAAAAAGACAAGATTCGACTGGATATTATATTTTTGAGACGTTTAATATTTTTAGGAATTTATAAAGTTTCAACATACTTCTTTCCGCCCACTCTCAGTGGACAGTGGGTAGCAAAAGATTGCAGAGTAACTTAAACCATAAACAACACTTTTACTGGAGTTTGGAGGCAACGGAGACAGTTAGGCAGTTTGGACATTTTCTTCTTTTAAACTTTTAAAGACTAC
>VOQK01015263.1:3056-15198 GCA_015052645.1 Benitochromis conjunctus
TCTCTCTGTTGCACACAGGTGGTTATGCCTTCATGGGCTCACTCATTATTCAGGAGGTTGTGAAGGACCTGCTGAAAAAAGGTCTGGAAAATGCCAAAGTCCTCCTCTTAGCAGGAAGCAGGTGTGTTTACATGTAAACCTTTGGCCCGGGGTTTTATACTGAAACGCTTCTGCACGTCATTCTCAATGATGTATGTGTACTGATGAAAATGCATTTGTGTGTAGTGCGGGCGGTACTGGCGTTCTTCTAAATGTTGACCGCGTGGCAGAGCTGCTGGAGGGACTGGGCCACACTGCGATACAAGTGCGAGGCCTTTCTGATTCTGGCTGGTTCCTGGACAATAAGCAGTACCACTGCACTGACTGTGTGGACACTGCCAGCTGTACCCCCACTGAGACCATCAAGAGAGGCATCAAGTATGGGATTTGATTCAATTTAGTTTTCTTTATTTCATACCAATATTTATCTGAAGATACAGATTCCTATAAAATTATAGATAGAAGTCCCAACAATCTGACAATAAGACAATACGAGCAAGCACTGCTGGGGTCGCTCTGGCTGGCTGGGGAGAACAAACAAGGAATAGGACAAGGCACAATCTCTAGGAGAGATTTAGTCACATTTAAAGGCACTGGGAGTGAAAAAGCACATCATGCAAGAGCCTGAGCAGTCTGAGCATCAAGCAGCCTAACTAAGGAATATTTCAGCATCACCTCATACATTTAACTACAAGCATTATTAAAAAGAAAAGCATTAAGTCTAGTCATTAAACTGAGATCATCAGGTTGCTAATATACCCATCATATCCTATCTGTGTCTGTTTCTATTAGGTACTGGGGAGGGATGGTACCAGAGCGGTGCAGACAAGTCCATGAAGGAGAAGAGTGGAACTGCTTTTTTGGATACAGAGTCTTCCCGTCTATAAAAAGTGGGTTTATGATCTATATTGATAGAAGTAAATGTGCATATTGATGTGATCTACACATAATCAAATTGTCTGGCTGTTTTTTTCATTTTCCCTGAGCAGGCCCTGTCTTTGTGGTCCAGTGGCTGTTTGACGAGGCTCAGTTGACAGTGGACAACATTCAGCTGACAGGTCAGCCCGTGCAGGAGGGCCAGTGGCGCTACATCCAAAACTTGGGGACTGAGCTGAGGAACACACTCAAAGACGTCCCGTAAGGCCATGCATCTGCATTTCAGAGGGAAAGTTTACTAAGAATTATTGAAAAGACTCTCACTGATTACTGTTTTTTTTCTGTTGTTTTATTCTTTAGGGCTATGTTTGCTCCAGCATGTTTATCGCATGAAGTTATCACCAGAAAGTGAGTATGATTCATTTTCAAAAGGCCTCTTCCTCGCTGTACGCTTTTCTACCTGTGTGCTGACAGCGCCCTCTTGTGCTGTGTTCTAGCTATTGGATTGATGTGCAAGTTAAAGGCACCTCGTTGCCCAGAGCGCTGCACTGCTGGGACCGCAGCCTCCATGACAACAGGAACAACAAGGCTCCACCTAAAGGCTGTCCTGTGCATCTGATTGACAGCTGCCCGTGGCCACACTGCAACCCCACCTGCCCCACCATCCGAGATCAGTTCACAGGGCAGGAGATGAATGTCATTCAGTTCCTCATGCACATGGGCTTTGATGTGCAGAAGATGGCCCAGCAGCAGGGAATGGACCCCAGCAAGCTACTGGGCATGCTCAGCAGCGGCAGCTAAAGGGACACAAACAAACAGGCATTATCTCAAAGTTAAACTAAGCAGAGTTGGCTGGCTGGTCTCTCTGGCCAGTCTCCCAAGCCTGATACCTCCAACTACCCTCCAGCTTCACAACCCATTCTACCTATAATGACTTTCCTCTGACCTCCTGTTTACTTTACTCCAAACCTCAGTCAGTACAGGAACTTTGACCTTGTCCCACAACCCTTTATCTCCCATCTGGTGATAAGTACTGTGGCAACATACCACAATGTTAAGGCACAACTCTTTGCTACTCACCGTTTAAATTATATTTTGCTCTGTAAAAGAAAATATCATGAATGTAATCCAGTTTTAAGGATGCTCACTGATGTTTTGTTTTTATGTTTGTCCTTCCATATAGTTTAAATTTAGTCATTGCCACAGTGACATAGGGATGCTGTTTTTGTTAAGTAGCCATTATGAGACTGTTATCAGTGCAATTGGGCCATAGCATTTTTCTGTAATTGGAAATCTCATTGCAAAAATAACTGACATCAAAGCAGATACAGGAAAATATGATAAGGGCCAAGCGCTGAATCACAAAGGAGACATTTTAATTTACCTCTAAAAAAAATAAAAGCATAAACAGTAGAGCGAGAGAGACAGCTGACACTGATGCTCTAATAAACTCATAGCAAAAAACTGTCAGTTAGAATTACCCTGTTTGAACTAAACAGACACAAACCATGTGTTATTACCGCTAATGAAAGTAATGCAATAAGACATAATGTTCCCTTAGCGGTAACTCTCACTCTTCATAGCGCCTAAGCCAAATTGGTATATTTTAAGATGTCAGAATGTCCCCTTTAGTCATTTTACAATGCTAACTGTGGCGCTAAAGTGGATCTGGAATCAGTTTAATGTCTAATACATAGTTATACAAAAACCACAGTGCCATCACATCTAAGCTATACCACTTACACACAGGCCGCATCATCATGATAAGACTGTTCAAACACTCATGTTAGGTCACCTCAGTAGATCAGCAATCCTCAAATCAATGCAATGAACATTTAAAGGGAGACAAATATTGTGTATTGTATTTTTTTTTTTCGAGTATATGTATAGGCTCTTTCAAGTGTTCACTATTGTAACTCCCGTCTTATTATTTTCTCATAGAAATCACTTTTTAATATAATGACAATGTTGTATGTAATGATGTCTTTATAAATGATGTTTTTAAAGGGCCTCTATTTCGCATCACACCAGAAAAGGAAAAGTATTACTAATTGTAATTTTATTCTGTAACATATTTTTTAACAGGAAAAAAAAAAACAACCTCAAGCTACATTGGTAATTTACATATTTATTTTGTTATGTAAATCATATTTATAAGTGCTATTTTCACAGAGAAGTGATTCTTTGTAAATTGTAAATACATTGCTGTTTTTCTCTTTGTGTTGACTGCATGTCTTTGTATCAGACCAGAAGAAAAGACACATAACATAATATACTTCAAGATAAATATTTTTTGCAGTCTTGTGATTATTACTTCTATACGGTCTACTAAAATTGCATTTTTAACGTTGTAGTAGCGGTGTAGATGACGTGTGGTGACAGAAAAGGCATTACTTTACTAAGCTATACTTAAAGTCAGCGTCGAGAAATGTGGTTATCACCTAAAATAAGAGAAATGCTTCAGAGTAAGTGACGTGATCTGGTGGATAAACAAGAAAATTAACCTTTCATTATAAGTTCTGCAGACCAAAAGGTGCTACGAGCTATACTAAGTCTCTGTTGTGATACCTGAATAAAAGGTGTGCAGATGATGCAAAAGTAAGCCGCCTTGCATCATAAACTCCTCACCATGTGGCTCTTATCCTGCTGTGTATTTGAGCCTAGCGCAGTGTGTTTATTCTACCTGCGCTGCACACATCAATTTAATTTTTTTTCACACATACACTCACAGAGCGATGGTATCTACCATGTAAGAGCCTGACCTAAACATCAGGAGTAGTCTGGTGCCTTACTTACAGTTCATGGGCAGGACAACCTGGGCATCAAACCACTAATTCACTCCTGAGCCACAGCTAACTTTACACATGCTTATCAGCATCTAAATGTTCTTTCCAAATTATCTAAGCATAAAAACCTTCCTCAGAATAATCCCAGCTTGTCCTCTCATGGCACATCCATCACAGACCAAAAACTTATTTTGAGAAAAATAAATTCACACCCCACAGGAAGTAATTAAAGCTAGCATTCTTAGAAAGGCGTACCTTGATCTTTCAGAATGAAGTCCAACAGAAAACTTGCATAACTCACATTCTAAAGGCAAGAAAATGTTGACATTTAAATAATATGTTAAATAATATATTCACAAACACAGCAAGGGTTTAAAGTAGAAAGGTAAAAATGAATATTTTGTACAGCAGCCAGTATACAGTATTGCAAAATACCAGTATAATACTGTACTTTAGAAAGTTTATCTATTAAAAAAACATAATAATGTTGCTTTTTTTTTTACTGCTTTACTTTACTGCCTACAATTTGGTAGTTTTACTGTGTTAATACAGAAAATACATGGTAAATGCTGCCAGTAAGGAACTTTAATTTTAAATTTGTGCTGATAACCCAGAGACAGGTTTGGTTTAGTTTTTTTAAGTATTCCTGTTCTTAGCCCAGTGATATATTGGTAACCCTCTTGCCATATGATGGCAGGAATAGGCCCCACCCCCTGTCACAATGAATTGGATAATCAGATAAAAATTGATGGATAATACTGTTCTCTATATGACCTGTATGACAGCTCATTCCCTAACAGTTCAACTGCTGGAAACTGCCCAAACAAAGATGATAAAGTCTCTTCAAAATTCCACACCGAATGACATGTTCATTTTTACAATGTAGTGTTTAAGGCAATTTTGAGCAACTTCCTCCAGAGCTGAAAAAAATGCTGCTTTGAACTTGAAACTGAAAACAACTCATTTTATAAGACTGGCTCCAACGCAGTCGTGAATATTTATGTTTGCTTTTGTTTTTTGCAATATTGTAGTTAAGAAAATGCATATACATGCATATAAAAATGAATTACACCTATGCCTGTCATTGGGCGCAATTTCTAAAATAGTTTTAATAGTGATTTTCTGTAAGAATATCCTTGCAATGTTTAAATTTTTAAAAATGAGCATACTTATATAAGAAGGTTAAAATATTTGAAGTAATTGCCACTTCATTTCTACCTCCCTTTCATATGCATAGGTCAAATCTGCCATCGCTTGTGTATAATCATCCCTCTGAACCTGTGTGTAATTTATGCCTCTAATGGGAGTCTTAGCCCTCCTCCCTGTCATTACACAGTGTGTAAATGCCAGTTTCTGACTGTGGGAGCTCTGACTAAGCCACTCTGGGTGCTCCCTAGAAATAAGACTCCCAAACTGCCTGCCACATGCAGCCTCCCACCCCTCTGTGGAATATAGACCCCCTATTTATAGCGCTGGCGAGGCCTGTAACTCTGGGCTCGGCACAAACTTTCATTTAAACAACCACCGCTAGCAATCCACCGAGTGCACACTGACAGAGACAGAAGGAGCAGGGTGTGCTTGCGTGAATAAGAAAGAGTGGGAGATCAAGTCTGAGAGGCAAGAGAAGACAGAAAGCAGCGAGACAAAGAGCAAGAGACAGAGCTGACAGTTTGAGTGATTCTGGTGGACAGTTTAGGGAAGAAAAAGAGAAAAGAGACAAATTTAAAAGGACCGTGTCCACGAGGAGTTGAAGTTGACTGGCAGGACAACAAATTTGTCCACCTGTTTGGCACTGAGGGATTTTGCTGGAAGATTGATCTTTGGATATCAATTTTCAAAGAGGTGATTGGAGAAGACGTTACTTCACTTTGATCTTTTGACAAACTGGAAAACGTAGTGAGTGAAGCCAGCAAGCAAGGCAAGCAAGAGAAAACCAAGATTTCAAAGGACATACACTACAGCTGTTGAGTAAGACTCTGATCATATTATTATCACATGAAACACATTTTGAAAACTTTAGAAATCAACCGTTTTTATTATGCGCAGAAACTAGAATCTTTTATAAACTTGTGTAAGCAAGAAGAAACAAACCTATCAAAAAGATAGCTTATTATTAAAGTTAACTGAAAGTCTTTTCTTAGTTTAAACTACTGAACAAACTTGTACATAACAATGTACACATGTAACCTGAGATTAAGCACACTGCTGTAATTACAAAGCAAGGTCAAGAAAGAAATTACAGACATTTGTAATTAAGGACCATCTATAACAGGAAACCAAGAAAGGGGTGAGGTCTGTGCGAAAAAGACAGAGGAGGCCACAAGGACACCAACACGGGCAACGGGACATTAAGAATCTCACCAGGAAGGACAGCTGCTTTAGAGGGACAATAGGCACCATGGATTCTCAAGGAGGACATTACCTCAACAAAGAAGCTGTGCTGTCCCCTTTAGGAATAGCCCGAATGTTCCAGCTTCTGTTTGGCTGCACCATAATGGCCCTTGTGTCCCACAGCGCAGGCTACAGCGCCAATTACGGAATCTTCTGTATGTTTGTGTGGTGCTTCTGCTTTGCTGTCACGCTGGTTGTTTTCACCTTGGACATTACACGGCTCCACACTTGTATGCCGATTTCCTGGGATAACTTCACAGTGGCCTTTGCCATGCTGGCAACACTCATGTACATCACTGCCTCTGTGGTCTACCCCGTTTACTTCATTCAAACAGAGTGTCCCGATGAGGAGTGGGAAGTCCAAATATACCGCATTGCTGTTACAGTCTGCTCCGCAGTCTGCTGCTTCCCCTACGCAACTGAGGTGTTCTTAACACGAGCCAAACCGGGGGCTGTGGTTGGATACATGGCCACTGTGTCTGGTCTGCTCAAGGTGGTCCAAGGTTTTGTGGCCTGCATCATTTTTGGGGCCCTGGCTAATGACAGTGAGTACAACCAATACATTGCCACCCAGTACTGTGTGGTGGTGTACAGCCTGTGCTTCTCTGTCACTGTGATAGTGGTCGTACTGACGGTTTCTGGCAGGACTTCTGCTCTGCGGTTCCCATTTGATCGGTTTGTGGTCATCTACACCTTCTTTGCTGTGATCCTCTATCTCAGCGCTGCACTGATCTGGCCCATCTTCAGCTTCGACAGGAAGTACGGCAACACTACTCGTCCCGAGGACTGCCCACGAGGAGAATGTCCATGGGATAGCAAACTGGTTGTGGCCGTCTTCACTAACGTCAACTTAGTGTTATATTTCGTAGATCTTGTTTACTCCCAGAGGATTCGCTTTATCTCTAGTTCTGCTGTCTGAAACCCCCCACCACCACCAACACCCACCAACAAGTTCAAGGCCATATCCAGTTTGTTCTCCATATCCAGGTCTATGTGGAAGACTCAATGCCTTGAATCCATCATTTCATTGTGTTACGTAGCCAGTGTATAACACTTTTTTTTATTATCAGTATTATCTAGTTTTTATGTTACAATATTCATCTAGTCCTGAACTTCTTCCTACCGTAGAGAACATGCAGCATGGAGAAAATCTCAGCAACTCTGTCCACAGACGACTCCGGGAAATACATCCATCTCTCTAACATAGGCATCCATCTTATCTGGGATGGACCTAAAGAAGTGTCAGACCAGTGTTATGTCATGCAACCTTTCAGATGCTTAGCAATTTATTTAATAGTATTTATATAACAATAAACAGGGTGGAAATGTATTTCCTAGATATGTGTAGTATCTGTTAGGTCAACAGTTTGCACTGAACATAGAATATGGTTTTGGCCTTTCTAGCCACTTTGCTGTATTTTGTTGCCAGTTTAGATTATATTCCCCACATATGTTGAAGTTAAGAAGGGTTTTTTTTTTTATTTACTGAATGTCATTTTTTTTAAGGAAAATGTTTGAAAGCAGTATTAAATATGTTATTTTGTTGTTACTTTACATGTTGACCACAAGCACGAGTGTTAACATT
Organism: Benitochromis conjunctus; assembly: GCA_015052645.1. Taxonomy (NCBI): domain Eukaryota; kingdom Metazoa; phylum Chordata; class Actinopteri; order Cichliformes; family Cichlidae; genus Benitochromis; species Benitochromis conjunctus. Next base: position 10,734 of record VOQK01015263.1, read on the forward strand.
CGTTTTCCCATGTTTGTACTCTGTTCTGTGTTTAATAAAATGTGTATGTTTTGGTTTGGTCTTTTTTCATTTCTTTGCATAAAGTAGGACTTAAATACACAGTGTTGTTCATGTTCTAGGGTAATTTGCTGCTACCAGTGAAACTATTTGTACCATGTCATGTTTTTTCTTTATACTTGTTAATTTAGCATAGACTGGGATTCTTCATAGATAATCTCTTTTCTCTTTTTAAAAAAATAAAGGTTTTCCAATGTGTTGATTGTTCTTAACATGCAGAAAGAAAGGAAAAAGGTCAAGCGGCATATGCTAGTTTGTTTAGCCTACATGTACGCTACAATTTTAGAGAAGCTGTTGAGTTAAATAATATGTTTATATTACATCAATGCCTAATAATGTAGCTTTTAAAGTATAATGTAGTTTAGAATGTTTAGCTTTTAAAACGCATTATAATGTTGCTTTTTGTTTTACCGCTTTACTTTACTGCTAAAAATCTGGTAGTTTAACCATGTTAATACAGAAAATTCATGGCAATGGTTGGCAGTAAGTAACTTTAATTCGACAATAAAAGTATGATTTGTCTGCATGACTCGAAATTTGTGTTGAAAACCCAGAGATATTTTTTTTTAACTATTACTCTTCTTAGCTCCGGGATAGATTGATAATCCTCTTGCCCTGTGATGGCTGGACTATCCACCCATCCCCCTTTAAAAAAGAAACTAGGTGAAAATGAACATTATTTTTATTTTATACCGTATCGCAAAATAACAGTATAACTCTGCTATTTAAAAACAAAACAAAAAACCCTCTGGGTTATCGGCACAAATTTCGAGTCATACAGACAGGAAATACCGTTATTGTCGAATTAAAGTTTACTGTATGCTTAAAACTAGGTAGTTTTGCTGTTATTTCACCATGTTAATATAGAAAATACTTGCTAATGGATGCCAGTTAAGTCACTTTAATTCGACAATAAAGGTATGACCTGTCTGTATGACACAACTTTAAGTATTACAACCACAATGAGCACAGTAACTACCTGCTAGTGTTGAATAGCTAACAGATATAAACAGGTTTACCGACAGGATAATGAAGAAACTTAAGAAATAAAACTGAAACGCCTAACTGAGAGTTACTACTTGCATCACTCTGTTAACTATGCTGCACTTTATCTGTTCAGAATACGTCTGTTGTCTGCACGCCACTATCTCGACATGTCCTTCAAAGCTTTTCGCCGGTAGATGCCAGTAAAGCGCCCGAGTCTCCTAAACCAGCTTTTCCTCTCAGCAGCACAGCCTGATGCAACTTAAACCCCGCCTCAAAGTTAACGCTGCTGCCACTGCGATTGGTTGAAAATGTTACGCGTAAGCTAAGGGTGAAAACTCACTGGCTCGCGAGCCTCGTCAATCAAATTCGTTTCTGGTCGCTTGTGCACAAGCTACAGCGCTAAACACCTGGGCCACGTTAGCAGAGTCGCAATTTCAGGTATTTATGATGAGTTGGTATTGTTCTGTGTGTCTGTCAGCTTAGAGATTCTTCTGTTTATTATTTTTCCCTGTAAATATACTGGATGTTAGCGTTATGGCTGCTGCCATCATGTGTCCAGGATTCGCCTTTCCCTCCCTTCAGTGAATAATAAGGAAGTAAGAATATGTTTGCGCTGCGTGTTAGAGCTGTAAAAAGGGCACACAGCTCATCCGTTCTCTGTTCATCCGTCGCTTCTGAGACAAAACTTTAAATTTAATGTTGTTTGTTTACCTACAGGCAGAATGAGCGTGGGTTTCATAGGAGCGGGCCAGCTGGCCCACGCTCTGGTGAGAGGCTTCACGGCAGCAGGTGAATTTCGAAACATACCTTTAACCATATGTGCATTAATTTCATTTCATTTGTATTCTTGATGTATGTAGATTGCAATCAGCCACCGAAATGATTTCTGGATATTTTTTGCCCTCTGCAAGGCGTGATTGCCACGCACAAAATCACAGCCAGTTCTCCAGACACAGATCTCCCCACAGTGCAGCAACTACGGGTGTGTAGTCTGTTGTATCAGTGCTGCATTCCATTAGTGACTCAGTGTAATTATGAATATGTATTTTACCTGTCTAAAAGAAGTCCATTTGTGCAGAAAGTGGGTGTAAATTTCACTACCAGCAACAAGGAGACAGTGAGCAGGACTGATGTTCTCTTCCTGGCTGTGAAGCCCCACATCATTCCTTTTGTCCTCGATGAGATTGGACCAGATATCGAAGACCGTCACCTTATTGTGTCCTGTGCTGCAGGTGTCACGATCAGTTCCATAGAGAAGGCAAGTCATAGCCCGTCGTCTGTACATGTTGTGTGTTTTATGGTGGGAAACTGAAAAACTGAACACATTTAAGCCCCTCCTATTCAAGCTGCTTGTTACACTCGATTGAATAAGTCAATTGGTGTAAATACAATAATTATCTGCTAGTATTTGTAGTGACATGGTATGGTGCATCGCAGAGGAGTTGGTGTGTAACCCGCTTGTATAAACACTAGATCACTTAATTATAGTACTACTTTTAAAACATTACGGTAATTCAAATCATAATCCAGATGATTATGAGTTTAACACCCTTAATATATACTGAGAGGGTTTAGATACATAACTTGAAGTCTTAAAAAGGCTATTGATTCATATTTTTCAGTGCTCACATCGCCCATATATACATCTAATCTGTTTTTGCTTGCTGTACCAATCCATTATAAGAAACTTTAAACTGGTACTTTCATTCACGATCCCTTCAATTTAAGTCACTAAATTAGCACATTGCTCCTTTTTGTAGAAGTTGCAGCAGTATCGCACATCTCCGAAGGTCATACGTTGCATGACCAACACTCCAGTGGTGGTCCGTGAGGGGGCCACTGTCTATGCTACAGGAAGCTATGCAGATGTGGAGGATGGAAAGCTCCTGGAGCAGCTGATGGCCAGTGTTGGCTACTGCACCGAGGTGGAAGAGGACCTGATTGATGCCGTCACTGGGCTAAGCGGCAGCGGCCCTGCTTATGTGAGTTAGTTCTACCTATCGGTGTGTTTTGCAAATCTGCCATTGCGGCACTTGTGAAAAACATACCCTCCGGCTTGTTGCCCTCTTTCCATCAGAGTAATGTTGATGATTGTGACTTTGCAGGCTTTTACAGCTGTAGATGCGCTTGCTGATGGTGGTGTGAAAATGGGCCTGAACAGGCGATTGGCTGTACGCCTCGGAGCCCAAGCACTACTGGTATGTCCGTTATAGATGGAGTATATACCTTTTCTTTAGGTTTTGATCCTTGTTTGATGTTGCTGTGTTTCTAGATATCCCTAGTTCCTGTGAGTTGGATTTAAAAGAATACTGTTCAATTGTATGCGACCTGCAGCTTGTCCTGTCCCATTGTGCATTTGACACAGTCTAAATGTTCATTATCACACGGTGTATTGCATGTCATCAATCAGTGGCTCTTCCTTTGTTTCTTCAAAGGGGGCCGCTCGGATGCTGTTAGACTCAGAGCAGCACCCAGGGCAGCTCAAGGACAATGTGTGTTCACCAGGGGGCGCCACCATCCATGCCCTACACGTTATGGAGAGCGGTGGCTTCCGCAGCCTGCTCATCAATGCTGTGGAGGCTTCTTGCGTTAGGACGAGGTAGGTTGGCAAGAGAGGCGTTCTACAAACAGACAAACATTTGTGTCCTTCCTGTCATAAGACACAAAACAAAAACAATTCACTCAATTTCTCAAAGGGTGACAGTTTTGTTTTTGTTTTTTTAAGTTTTTTATTCAGACAGCAGATGGAGCTATGTATGTACAAATCATTTTAAATTGTGGCTTCTCTGGTTACCCATCACCTAGTGTTAAAGTTATTACTACACTGCTTCATTATGCTCTGATTAATATGTATTATCCATTCTAACTTCTTTTATTTTGTACTTTTTTTATATATTAAAAAAAAGGGAACTCCAGTATTTGGCTGACCAGGAGAAGATTTCGCCTGCTGCCATAAAGAAAACAACTCTGGACAAAGTGCTGCAGCAACCGGGAGTCACTCCAGATGCTGTTGGAGTCAGACCTCGTGGGATCAATATGTTCAACAACAGCAGCACCAGCTCCAGCTCCAGGACCAAAAAGAAATAAAATAACCTGCCAGGTGGAGAAACTGCAAACTTAAATGCCACTCGTCATATCACTGATGATCTGGGTATATGCTACCAAAACCACTACTGGTGGGTAGTTGTTGACCTAAGTAAGTAAGTAAATCACCTAAAATATGAGGTGAGACTTAACCAATAAAAACGGTGCAAGCGATAATAACTTCCTTTTGTAAGAAAATCTCCATTTCCGTTACCATGAAATGTTTTGGTTTTTTTTTTTAAATATCCCTGTTCCTGGTGTTTTAGTTGACTCATTGTATAAAAATGCGCCTATCAGTTTTTTCTCTGGCTTTCTAAACCTTGTTTCTGATGATTGT